>JAAGNO010013693.1:27461-46369 GCA_033439905.1 Ceryle rudis | reverse complement strand
AACCAACCAAAGAAACAAACAAAACCCCCAAACAAATGAAATGCTAAGAATTGTTAAGAAAGGAATAATGAACAAAGCATTGTGATGCCTTTGGATTAACAAATCCATGCTTCACCTGCACCTTGAAAGCCCTGCAAAAGTTTATTCTCGCCAGCTCAAAAATATACAGTAGCATTGGAAAAAATCCAGAGCAAGTCACAAGAATGATCAAAATTACATCGTGGCTTCCATGCAAGAAGCAAATAAATAAGGATACTCCAGTCTGAAAAAAAGTCATGCAAATGAAGGGAAAATACAACAGAAATCTATAAACTAGTAAGGGCTATGAAGAGGATGGATAGGAATTCCTTGCTTAGATGATAGATTTAGAATAAAGATGAGGAGGTCATTCATCACCAGATATGAATTTAAGCCGTGGAGTAGTTCTGCTATAGGATGTTCTGTATATGTCAAGTTTACTGAAATCTCAGTGAAATCCATGAAGAACTATTACATATGAGGGCACAACTTCTGGCTCATGAAGCCCCTGAAGGCTGGAAAGCATTCTGATGAATTACCACCATGTGCTTTCTGGGCTTTTTTATATTATTAGTTAGACATTCACTTTTGCCCCCTTCTTCCTCTTGTCCTAGTACAGCTATTCATATATAACCCACAGTAAATCACAGTTTTAAACCACAGGAGCTTCAGTATGGAGAACACAGGGGGAAGGGGAAATGGGACAGCACAGCTAGATGGGCATGCTCTTCCAGGCAGTGCCTTTGGGAAGGCTGGAGCATCTTTAGACCTTCCAGCAAGTTCATACTTGTGAAAAAGTCATTTTTTTCACTAGTGAGAGTCAGTTATTTATGCCACTAGAACTAATACTGTGTAAAATTTTCATTCATTTACATGAATGGCAGAAAGTAAAAGCTATTGCCTACTGAATTACTATTTAATTTTTTCTAATAAATACTGCACATTTCAAACTTGATGTCAAAACTTGCTTACTTTTACCTTTTTCCATAACTTCTTTGATTGCAGCACTGCAAATTTGACTCATCTATTCTGGTTTACAATGAAATGTCTAATCTTTGTTTGGTGCTTAAGAGACAGAAGATGTAGTTTTGGTCTTTTACGTCAGGGATATATACCTGCAGTGTCAGAGCAGCAGTTCTGTGATAATGTCTCTCAAAGTTCAGGATAATAGTGGCAAGATGTTTGTGAACTCAACAAGATATCACGGTTGGTTTGGTTTTATCATCTCCATCCAAGTAGGATATGCATGTAGTATGAAGGAATATATCATGTGGAAAGTAAGGAAAAGGATCTTAAACAGCCCTATAGAGGGTGATTAAAAAGTTCTTTGAACCAGGCCTGAACTTTTAGCTGCACAAGCTTTGGAGACAAATTCAAGCATCAGATTTCAGGAATGCCAAAATACACATCTCTACTACTGATGACTGCATTTAGAAATAGCCTCGATTTAGCCCTTGTCAGAGTCCCAGGAAGACTTTTGTTTACGCTAGAACATTTTAGTACATCAGAAGGTAACTTATGGTATGATTTTGTCACATTAACTCATCCTGAAGTGCACCTTTTCTTGTAAGTAGGTGGTGCAAGCAAGGTAACTGGCAGACTTTGACCTTGATATTTTTTATTCAGACTAACCTAACTTCAGGGCTAGATGGTCCTACATCCTCACAGTAAACTATGAGTGACTCCTCAGACTATTCCCTAACAACGGGGCTGTGCTGCATCTCTAAATGTGAAAAATACTTCCATAGCACCAAGTGGGGGATGGGGGGGTGGGGTGTGAGTCAGATCCCTTCTGGAATTGTTTCACTGGAAAATTGTCACAGTACTTAGAGATTCATTCACCTGTGGTATCCCACATGCACATGTTATGCCTTTCAACTCATTGCTGAAAATAGGCCTGTGGTATCAAGACTAGCACCTGTCCTCTGCAACCAAGTCTTTACAAACTGTGTCTTTATTGTGCATTTTTGCATCAGAATACAGAATCAATGACCCAATGGCTGCATGTAGGAATTGCATGAATAAAACAGTAGGGGAGCTCCCAGCTTCATCTGGACCAGATTATACATCTAATCAAGTCATATTTAGCTGCCGGCTATCACTTGATTACTGAAACCCCTTCCAGTGTGATTCTAGCAGCTCAGTTTATACAGAAAAGCTGATTGTTTCAGTTTCCAGGGTGTTCAGTCAGATCCTTCTTGAACAATTATCAATAGTTCAAGAAAAAAAAAAAAAAATCAGTCTGTTTTTGTGGGTCTGGACTTATCCTCAGGAAATAAAATGCATCTTAGTGGGTACATTTAATGCTACCCCTGCTCTGAGTCAGAATCATCTGAGGAAAGGATGAGTCAGAAAACCAAAATGATTTTTGAAGGTACAACTGTAACTTAAGAAGGATGACTTGTTACTGTAGCCCTCATGCTCAGAGGTGGTTCCCCAATGGAAGGGAGGAATACCAACCACTGACTCTGGACAGAGCCAACCCTACATATACATTGCAGTTGCTGCTGTGACGGTAACTTGTGTAAGTGGCCCTGACACAAAATTAACATAAAGAGTGGGCCTAGTTGTTGCTGCTGGGGTTGTTGTGCCAGCAAAGTGCTCAGCGACAAGTTACCACCCTCCTTAGGGTGGGCTTTGTAGCCAGGACTGAACTCTGAACTGGCACAGTCCTATGGCTTTCACATGAGTTCCTGCCAGTCTCTGTGTCTCAGTGAGGCAGGGCAGCGTTTTGTACAGAGCCTATCTGTAAGGCCTTTGCTCCAAGAATGCCGTGGCAAGTGGCATTGAGCGCTGAGCAGACAGGTGCCCTTAGGATTTACTGCTGTATGCTGTAGGGGGTCTGCATTCCTCTTCTACATTACATTTTTTGAAAGGAATCCATTTTTTCATCCCAGAGGAACCCGAGGAATTGTCCATAAAATAAGAAATTCTGCCACTTCAGGATAATTTTAACTATGCCAGGCATACATAAACAAATTTGTTAGTAGTAGGGACTGTTCACTGCAGTCTGAAGCATAGTCTTAAGTGAGGAAGGATGGCCAAATGCCTCTGGAGCCCTCCAAGGCAAGAAAAATTTGATATATTTCTCTGCTCTGTTGCAATGCTTATGCATATGCCATAAAAATAATTTGGGTTGAGATTTGTGAAAGTACTGGCTGCCTAAGGACACAAAGTGCAGACTGCTATCCATGCAGAGTATCTTGGTGGCTGGTAGAATGAAGTTTGGCACAAGCAGCTGCAGCCAGCAAGAGTGGAGACAAGGGAGTGTAAGAGGACACAGGATAACACTTCTAGCTTCTGCCTCAGTCACGTGCACGCACTGAAGGCCCACCATGGGTTAGCAAAGATTGACCTAGCCTAGCACTCTTCTATCCCGAAGAGGGTCATAGGGACGAGAGGAGGAACAGAGAAGGGTAACATGGATGCTTCCCAGAACAGTCTCCCAACTGGCACTGATTCATGACTTAGAAGTTGTCAGAAGATTCAATACTTGGGGAAATGTCAAACATCCCACTATACCCTAAGGTTTGCAGAAATATTGCTCATGCCTTTTATTGTTTCAGAGTACTGCTCACAATGTCTATACTAAAGATTATGCTACATTTGTAGAAATACACAAAATGGACGTGCAGCATCCTGCCAGTCCATGCCTGGGAAGCTGATTAAAACTGAAGGAGCTTGTTTTGGCATAGTCATACAGTCATCTCCCAAGTAGTGCTTATGAAATGTGAGGACTTAACTGGGATGATTTCTATAGACAGATACAGTAAAAACATACTAGGCTTTATTGGCAGTGCTGAAAGGATGAAGTGCATCTCAATAAAGGAGCTTGATCAGTGCATGACACTGGTAAATTACTAACCAGTGTAGCTGTCATGCCCTTTAATAAATAAACCATTTCAGCAGAATAAAAATGACACTGAAACACACTTAACCATGCCTCTTTCAGGAATATTTCATGCCTGCCTCAGCAATCATTTATCAATCTCTTGATTCTGTTATTTATTCAGAAAAATGAAAATAAATAAATAAATAAGGTGTAGCAAACATTTTGATCTCTTCAAATCTGGAATGAGATTTTTGTATGTGTTAGCCCAGGCTTCTGCTGCATGTCACTCACACCCATTGCAACAAACTGAGAGAATGAAGAAGGTATTTCTTGTTTACCTCCCTGGAAACTAAAAAGAGTGTTTAAAAGAGCCCTGGCACTCAAGTGCAAGTCTCCTAATTTTAACTCACAGACAAAACATTCTGCAGCTGCTTGGATGACAAGCAGTGAGGAAATGCAGCCTGTGACAGCTTGGTACATCTGCATCAAGAAGTGTTTTGTCCAGCTTGCTAAAAACGATGGCTCCAATGTCAGGGAATGGGCATATGAGCTTCCCACAGCTCTTGGGATACAGGTAAGCAGAGTTGAGGAGCTCCATGAGGTTGCTTGCCTTCTGAGTGGGGTGTGACATCTCTTCCAGCTTTACTAGCTGTGATTTAGACCAGACTGACCTGCCACCAGGCAAACTGGCTTCATTGTACCAGAACTGCTGCCTCAAATTTTAAAATCTTCCTGTCTGGGGCTTGTTAAAGTAAACTTGAAGTAAACTCAAACTCGAAGCCTTTCAGGTTTATTTATTTTTTTTTGCAAAATGCATTTTTTTTATAAGAAAAATCTACTTAATATGTTGTTCCTTTGTTCGTAATACTGTTATTACAGGCAGGACTTCAGGCTTCAACCTGAAGAAGGCTGGAGACAGGAGTAGCGATGGCTCCCTCATGCTGGGGTCAGCACATGGCTAATGCAGAGCAGAGTGAGAGGGAGCCTGTGCTGCTGTAGATGCCCTTTCTGGAAAATACACAAAACTGAGACATAACACATGTTTGTACATGCACAACTACACAGCCATCCCTGTCTATGTGAGAAAGAAGCCCATTTCTGCCCTTTAGTCCAAATTTTGAACTGAAATTATTTCTCATCAGCCCTCATAGTCTAAAAAGTATATGCAGGGACATTGCCCTTGCTTTAATAATAAAAATGTAAGATTTTTCAAATTACTTGCAGATTAAAAGATTTTTCAAAGCCAGCCTTAGAAAAGACAAAGGCTCTGTGATTGATCTTGCTGACCAAAGATAGTTCGTAAATACTATAGGCAGAAGTGCCTGTATTGAACAAACCCGGACAAATGGTTCTTGAGAAAAAAAACCCTGACAAACATTTTCCCCTTACTATTGAATTGTGTGTGAATTGACTGTATTTCTTCTCTATCCCAAATTTATTTTCTTGTTGATTTCTGAAGGTAATCTTTCTTTTTATGCTTTGTTACTAAGAAGCGTTACTTCCATCGGTTGTTTCCAGCCCTTTCTGTGAGTCTCCCACCCACAGCCTCATCTCCTTCCCTGCCCCCTCCATTCCCAGCAGCACTGTAGGTCTGGGAGATGAAAGAAGGGGGAGGTTTGTGCCATAAACCATCTGGCAGTGCTTCTTTTTGTTGTCTTCTGTCACTCCCTTCCCCTCTGCTATTACCTGGGATTCGTGAGGGAGTCTGAGAGCAGTGCTGGGGCCTCTGTGCTTGCCACCCTCACGTGCAGGGGGAGGCAGTGTGTGGCTCAGGCTCCCTGCTTTGTCCTCCTTGGACCCAAATCTCACCCATTGCTCCAGTGCTGAGGAATCAGTGTGCCTGTGTATGGAGGGACTGAGGGAATATGGAGTGTATTCCGGTTTAGAGTGGTTTAGAGTGCTACCTTTCCTGTGCTGCAGCTGGCAGCCAAGCAGGTAGGGGAGATACTGTCTCTGCAGTATGCGGTGCAGGGAAGCATGGCTGATGCTGCACGACCAGCATTGGCATACCAGAGCTCAGCCACGGGGAGAAGTTGTACAGCACATGCATGATTTTTGCCACTCAGGGATATTATAGTCTCTTCCCTAATTCCTCATCATAACTCTGAAGATTCCTATGAAGCAGTCTGAACTGTGCTTTCTGCACAAGTTCATAATATTCACTTCAGTATAATTGTTTGGACTAATTCCATGGCTGCATAAGTAGCTAGGTCTGGCACCTAGATGTAGTTTTTGGTTATTTTTTTTTGATTGTCAGAAAAGTTATTTCTTATTCTTTAAAGTTGAGTGCTCATATTAGAATGAGTATTGTGCTTCCTTTCTTCTTCCCTTTGCCCAGCACATTTCCTTGGCTTGTAAACTCTTTATGGTCTGAAGACTGTCTCTTGCCTTCTGTGTATTTACTACACCACTGAACCCAATCTGGTTAGGAATTTCTATGTGCAACCATAATGCAAGTATTAGAGTAATGGTCACAGCAAACTAATGTGCTACAAGAGCTGTAGAAACAGAACATAACAAGAAAATACAGCTTTAACCTATTTATGGGAAGTAAAGATGGTTGAATAGCTTTTTGCAGGGTTTGTACACATTGAACTTGGATATTACATTTCAGCTAGACTAGGGAGTGAATCAGATAATAGTTGGGGAGGGTACTGACACTGTACTAATGAATTATGCTGTTGGGTAGTTATATAGAAAGGAATTACTAACCTCATGAATTTTATACAGTGTGATAGATTGCCTGACAATTTAATGTGAATGGAAGTCCCTGAATAAGCAGCGTCACAGATGTTTTTACTCTCCTTTTACATCTTTATTTAGATATCCTTTATCTCTTTCTTTTTATATTATTTTTTTTTCCATTTACATTTTCTTCAGCAAAGAATTCTTTCATCCTCCTAACTCCTTTTAATTCATTCCTGAGTTTAAATGACAAATAAAAACTGTTAGATTTGAAAACTCTGGCAAGCTGCAAGAGGACTGTCAGAAACCAAAGTGCACAACGTCTTCACACACTGAGAGGCACTGGAAACTAACTGCTTATGATCTACCATCAGTTTATAAGATGCATGTAGGTCATAATCCTAAAAACTTTTCTGCCTGTATATGAGTTTATTTGCCTTCATAATTACAGTGAAGTAAATGAAAGTATACACTGAAGTAAAGTACCTCAGAGTAAGTTTACACACAGGCTATGTCTATATTAGACATATAAAAAGGGAGAAGTCATGGGCTCATGCACAGTGTCACTGTTGTATTTATTGCCAGCTTGTTATGATGCTCCCCAGCATGAGTCAGGTGCAGAGCAGCCAGCACTTGCTGTGCACCCAGGCAGTGTGGATGAGGCCCCTTGTGGGAAGCTAGGAAAGCTTAATAATGTGGATACGATCAAATCATGCCGCTTGCCTTCACAGCACTAGAACAAATGTGTCCTTAGAGGCCACTACTGTATAAGAGGAAGCTGCAAAGAGCACAAGGTCCATGAAGTTCTGTATACATGGTAGGGTCAGATGTCTGTGGCAGTTTTTCATAGTTCTGCGTGTCTTGAGTAGTTGAAATTATGCTCTGCTTAGCTATGCACAACACCCTTGTCTCTAAATGGGGAGACATGGATTTGAGGGATGGACCACTTAGTGGATAAGGTAACGGCATGATGGTTGCACTTAGAGTTGCAGTCAATGGCTTGACATCCAAATGGAGACCTGTGATGAGTGGAGTCCCTCAGGGGTTGGTATTTGGGCTGGTGCTGTTTAACATCTTTGTCAATGACATGGACAGTGGGATCTAGTGCACCCTCAGCAAGTTTTCTGATGACACCAAGCTGTGTGGTGAGGTCAACATGCTGGAGGAAAGGGATGACATCCAGAGGAACCTTGAGAGTTGGGCCCGTGTGAATCTCATGAAGTTCAACAGAGTCAAGTGCAAGGTCCTGCATGTGGGTTGGGGCAATCCAAAGCATAAATACAGGCTAAGTGATGAGTGGACTGAGAGCAGTCCTGGTGGAGAAGGATTTGGGGGTGTTGGTGCATGAAAAACTGAATATGAGCTGGCAATGTGTGCTTGCAGCCCAGAAAGACAATCACATCCCAGGCTGCAACAAAAGATGCATGGCCATAAGGTTGAGGGAGGTGATTCTCCTCTACTCCACTAAGACTCTCATGAGACCCCATCTGGAGTCCTGTCTTCAGTTCTGGCACTCCCAGCATAAGGAAAACATGGACCTGATAGAGCTGATCCAGAGAAGGGCCATGAAGATAATCATGGGCCTGGAACATGTCACCTGTGAAGGTAAACTGAGAGAGCTGGCATTGTTCAGCCTGAAGAAGAGAAGACTCTAGGAACACTTTATAGCTGCCTTTCAGCACTTAAAGGGGGCCTACAGGAAAGATGAGGAGGAAAGATCAGGGAGTGTAGTGATAGAATGAAAAGTAACATTTTTAAACTGAAAGAGGGTAGATTTAGATTAGATATAAGGAAGAAATTCTTTACTGCAAGGGTGATGAGACACTGCAACGGGTTCCTGAGAGAAGTTGTGGATGCCCCACCCCTGGAAGTGTTCAAGGCCGTATTAGATGGGGCTTCAAGCAACCTGGTCTAGAGGAAGGTGTCTCTGCTCATGGCAGTGGGGCTGGAATTAGATGATCTTCAAAGGTCCCTTCCAACCCAAACCATTCTGTGATTCTGTGACTTTTAAAATGGGACTTTATTTTCTTCTGAACTTTCTGGAGCTTCTTGAAGTTGTCCTGTTTTTGTCCTTCCTGCACCTGGGCTTCATGGGGTCCAGAAGTGCCAGCTATTCCCTTGAGTGTGGCTTCCTATGTTGATTTTCCATCTCAGATATAGAGAGCAATCAAGCAGCTTGGTACAGTGCAAATTTTCAGATGCATTTTGTGATGCAAGGCAGTTGAGCTGAGCCATAGGAATTAGGCTAGCAGTGACAATTCTGACCCACTTCTCAGGAGAAGGTTAGACAAACTGTTCTCTTTGCTGAAACTATTTATGAACTAATGTGTGTTTACAGAGAATGGACATTTTTGTGTTCTGTTCTACCTTTCCTGGAAATGTTGTCAGGAGTCATAGTCATTAATGTTCTTCAATAAATAAAAAAAATTATTCAACGAAGAAATGCATGGTATGCTTGCAGAGTCACAGGATTTATTAATTACCTTCCTGTAAACAGCAAATCCTAACCAGTTTGGCAGATCCAGCATTCATTTCAGATATGGCAAAAATACCATTAAGATATCATACAATCATGGAATCTTTAGGGTTGGAAAGGACCTCTAGGATCATCAAGTCCAACCTTCATCCTAACATCTCTCTATCCATTAAACCATAGCCTCAAGTGCTACATCCACTCATTTTTAAAACACCTCCAGAGATGATGACTCCACTACCTCCCTGGGCAGTCTGTTCTAGTGCTGAACCACTCAGTGAAGAATTTCTTCCTAATACCCAATCTAAACCTCCCCTGATGCTACTTGAGGCTATTTCCTCTCATTTTATCATTAGCAGTTTGGGAGAAGAGACCAACACCAGCCTTGCTACAACCTCCTTTTAGGTAGTTGTAGAGAGCAATATGGTCTCCTCTCAGTCTCCTCTTCTCTAGACTAAATATCTTGGGTTTTTTATAAAATACATGCAAAATAAACCTCTAAGAAAGATGCAGGAATAGAGCTTAGAATTGCTCTTCTGAGATAATAAAAAGAAAAATTATGGTTCTTGAGAGCAGTGAAAGACCTGTCTCAGTATTTGTAGCATCTCAGTTGCTTAGTGTCTGAAAAATATTTGTCTGCAATACCTGTTATATTTGTTGCCAAGCAGTTTCAAAATCCAATTTGATGGATACATGCTTTGGAATGAGGCTGTAGCCTCCAAGGAAGTAAGGTCATTTCCACATCCTCCGGAAGATGTCTAACAGCTGCTCTGGCTGCATAAACTGAGGAAGAGTCTGAGGAAGAGTCTAATTAATTCTCTGAAGACAGAGAGAGCCATCGGCCTTGTTTTACTCCTCTTCATTAGCAAATGAGTCTATTGCTCTGTTAAAAGGCCAATACAGACAGAAGTATTATGAGGACACTGCAGGCTAAGGTAGCTTTTACTGAGGTCCTTTGCTTCTATTAACTAGTACTGTTCATTGCTATTTTATTTTCTTTATTTCTTTTCTCAAAGTAACTTCCTGTGGATGAAGTGATGAACTGGTAATATAGAGGAAGAGGTGGTAATTTAGTACAGTGTATCACAGGATAAAAAAGAACAAAGATTTGAAATAAATTACTTTGGGCTAAAAAGGATGTCTTAACTATCATTTTGTCCTATTTTATGTAATTTGCAGTACTTCCTATAGAAAGGATAGCATTTGCATATCTCTTAGTGGTGTCTTTGACATGACTGACTGTCATGGTTTAGGGTCAGGGCAGCCTGCTATATCTATTTCGCTCTATCTATCTATCTATCTATCTATCTATCTATCTATCTATATCTATATATCTATAGCAGGCTGCTCTGTGTTAACGCCCCTCCCTCCCCAAAGGGAAAGAAAAAGGGAATAAGGGAGAGAGACTGAGTGATTAGAAAATGAAACTAGAACAGCTTTAATTAAAATGAAAATAATAATAATAAAATGGAATATATGTAAATCTGGTGTAAGGGTACTACTTATTCAGGAACTCTCTCTTTAAGGAATAGTAACTTCAGTACAGCATATGTTTATAACTGGCCCTTTGTACATTGAAAGTACCTAGAAAAGGACCCAGTGCTATAAACAGGATGTTTGAAATCCCACCACACACAAAGCTACCCACTGTATTCCCATGCAAAGAGAGGAAAATTACATGACCCTGATGGAGCAAAGCAGTTTGGCATGCATCTAAACCTGTGAATAATTCCATTGCATGCCACAGATTCACACTTGCAAGTTTCCATGGAAAAGTATAGATTTTGAAACTGTTTAAAAATAAGAGAAAACAAGACTTTAGGGAGCAAATTACATGGAAGAAAATTAGTTTTGATGTAATTAGTTGATTTACTTAGTGTTAATGATTCATAAAATCAGAGGTTTGTTTTCAGTTTAGAAACACTGTTTAAGAACTTAGAGGTGATGATACTTCTCTCATCTGCTACTAAACTTGTAAACAACCTTTTCATAGTTCCAGCTGAGACACTAAAATGTGATTATGCTACAGATGAGAGTTTCTTTTGGCATGTTATAGTGACAATGCAGAGAAAACACACGTATCTCACTTCCACTCAAAAAGTGCTCTAATACCTGAGCTCTAAGAGTATTGTTTTGAGCTGCACTTTTCACTTGGTTTTACGATGAAGGTTTCATCCAGCAGGGAGTTATGGTTCAATCTTTAATTATGTGCATTTTAATCATCCAAATTTATCTGAATTTGCATGTATGGATAGTAATCAACACTAGAAAAACATCAGGAGTGTAAATGATGTTTTTAAATGTATTTTGGAAGACTATTCAGAGATAAGCTGTGGTGGACTCCTTACACAGTCATATTAGGACAGGCCACTCAAAACCTTTTGAGCCCTACCTGTTACTAATAGCCACTGTGGTGGAGTACTTTGCTCCCAAGGCCCAGAACTTCTGCTTTTTTTCTCAGTGCTTTTATGCCATTAAAGTTCTTGCCCTTGACAGTCCTTGAGTCAACATAATCCAAGACATGCCACACTTTCTGACAGCCTCTTTAAACAGGCATTCCAATGCATTTTTCGTACTTCATCCTTCATGCAGCCTTAATCATCTTCTCTTGAAAGAGAAATGATACTGCTCACCTACTGCATTTCTAAGTATACAGTTATTTGTTTAAATTCTCACTTTTCTAGTTTGACAGTGAATTTCTAAGGAGGTAATTGAGTTCTAGTTATGTAAGTTTTCTGTTATTTTTAGGAGGTTTTGTTTGGGGTTTTTTTCTGGAGTTTTCAGTTACATAACTTTTTAATATTTTTTTGTGGAATTTGCAGACTATCTACTCATTCTGCTTGCAGTTATAATGATACAGTGTTACCCAAATAATATGTTTGAAAGCTCCACAGAGTCAATCAATTCCGTTTACAAAATAAGTCAATGCAATGTTCCATAAGGAGTAAGTGTCAGAAACTATGTTATAGATTTGCCTGGTATCAGCTGAGCTTTAGTTCTGTTGTTGTATTGGATGGAGAGATGCTCATGATGTGTAGCATTTGGGTGCCATGTTGTACTCACAGCATTAGTACCATGAAGGAATGTAAATGTACAGCTTCTTTACACTGCTGAATCTCTGGGCTTTGTGCTGTTGTTCCAAGAGCTCTTTGAAGTATCAAAACCCATCACTGCCTGATGAAAGAAGCTGACCCTTCCTGTCTCCCCAGCTGATCATTTCTGATCCAGGGTTGTCTAATCACTGAGCTAGCCCAGGTCCTTCTGGCCTTACAGAGAACTGGACTGATGAAGAGCTCCAGGTAAAATTAACCTGTCTGAAAAGCTGTCTGGGAGCAGCTCTGGTGAATTGGGTGAATTAAGTGAATAATCTCATTTGACTCACCCTATTAAGCATAGAAGCTATGGTCATTTCTAGAAGAGCTATTGTAGCTCTGATAATTGAATCTTGACATTACAAAAGGGCTAATGCAAAAGCACAGACATTGGCCCCTGTTGCATCTGTGTGCGCAGGGTCATAATGGGAAAGAAGGAGACCAGGGGAGCCATTTTCTGAGCAAGTGCCCCTTGAAACACTGTTCATCGACCCAGAGGCTCTCATGATGCTGATACCGACATGGAGCTCCCAGTGTGCTCAGTGAATGACACTTTCAACATTTGTTTACCAAAGGTAACTTCCCCAACAAAGGTAACTTCCCTCACTTTTATTCAAGTGCTGTTAAGCTGCACAGGAGGAAGGAAGAGCTGGACTTTGACTTTACTCTCTTCCAGCATAATCACTTGGAGTCCTGCAGCGATTCTTTGAGGTGTGGCAAACCTGCTGCTTTCCACCCCGCCAGCACACTGATGGCAATGTGCCACCAGGACTGGTTCTGCCAGGGCAGAGAAGGGGTTTGGTTCACACACCCTTCTTCAGACATGTTTGATATGATGGCCTAACGCGTGCCTCCAGGGGTTCTGCCAACACCAGGTCCTTCCTATGTACAGCTAGAACTGTGGTTCAGGCAACAGGCAACAAATATAGTTAAAATTGCTTCTACTTATTTCCTGAGAACTGAGCTTCTCTCGCTTCCAGCAGTGTTCCCTGCTAGAAGAGGTGCCAGCTGAAATTGCAAATGCCTTCCCTAGGGCTGAAAAGGTAAAAGAAATAATTTTGTCTTGGTATTGTCTTTCTGCTCCTTAGGAATACGAGAATTTTTTTGGGCTGGCAGACTACTGCAGCTAAGCCTTATGGTACCGCAGCACATGCACATGCATAAACCAAATCACTCAGAGTTTTGTTTGTCTGTGTGTTTGTCCTGCCCTCTCACTTGCCCTTTTGCCTGAGTGTATTGGCTTTGGATGAAGCAGTCCTCCTACTTGGTCATGGGCTGGACCCACGTCCCAGACAACTCTTGCAGGGCACCTTCCTCTGGACAACCATAGCTTTGTGGCATGGGAAGGGCTCTAGTCTGTACCATCACAGCCACACAGGGAGGCACAAACACCCAGCTCTGAGCCCACAGTGTTCCTCTCTCATCTTCAAAGCTGCGTGTCCTGGCAAAGCAGGGCTTAGACAGACTTATCACATCCACTGAGGTGAGAGGTAGTGACTAACATCTTGCTTCATATTGAATATGATTTCTTTCCAACATGTTTATAACTTGCTACTGCTGTGAATTTCAGAATCCTTACTTTAATCCTCTGGAATAAATAATAAAAACAATCAGTCTCCATTAACATACAGCAATTCAACATCCTGACATTTGTGAGCTCATGGTAGGAGTTTAATTAATTAAGGATGATTCTGCATTCTTCACAGGGAAGATTGGCCTTTTTGTTTACATTGTCATAGTCTCGTATGTTGGAACACTTTGGAAAATACCAAAGAAATATGCTTCCCTCCCACTATGAAAATATTCTCCCTCAGCATTTTTGGGTGTTGTTTTTATTATCTTTGCCTCCAGTAAAACCCCTTAAGATAGGCATGATTTTCAAGGGAAAGACTTCTGTGCAAACAGCCTTCCGTGCACGTTAACAGATTTAACGAGAGATTAAAGAGAAGAATGAGATTAATAGGAAGTATGAAAGTTAAATGTAAAGCTAAATCCATCCTGCCAATATTCTTAAGTCTGAGTTTTTGTTTCCCTCACAATACAAACGTGTATCTCCCAGTGTGGTGCGTTCTTCAGTTCTACAAAGTATTACAATGTAAAAAAATACCCTGTGCAATATAAAACATCACTGCCTTTGAGGTTCTGAAGGAGGAGGGGGAGTGACAATGAGAAGTATGTATCACAGCTGAGATCAGCTCTGTGGGAGTATGAGCAGGACAATAATCTCTGGTGACAGGAGAGAAAGAACAGGATAATACAGGAAGAATTCAGATTCCAAGACTGCATATTTGGGCCCAGATGCCCTCTGATCCTGTTAGCATCATAGCACTGGAGCAGAGCAGGAGCAGGGACTGTGATGGGATTCTTCTTGCAGCCTGGATGGCCTTTCCAGATCCAGGCTGATGAACAAAACCTCTTCTCTTCCTGATCAGCGTAGCAGAGAGAAACTCTCCAGCCAAATGCAATGAAGCTGCAAAGCCCTGTTAGGTGGCATTTTTCATCTACCTGCCTTTGTTTGTAATGCGTGTAACTCTTTCACAGAGCACCCGATTAACCCAGCATTTGAGGGAAATTGCTGGGCAGTGAAGTGCAGAATGCTATTGATTTTCAAGAAATTTAGGGAAAAACAAAACACCTAAAAATTGTCAGCACAATTTCCATTTTTGTAGCAGAGTCACAACTTCATATTTGTGAGTGTGTAGAAATCAGATAAATAAGAAGCACCATACTCTAGCATAAGAGGCTCACCTCCTGCCCACCGTGTCACTGTCTATTCTCCCAGTAAAGATTATGAGCTGGATACTTGGAAAGATGCAAGGCTGGCATGGAGGGGTCTTGGAGGAATGCAAGGAACATCTACTGTGTGCAAGGAGCTCATGTCAGGAACACAGTGCAGAGTGTGTCTCAGCAAGATAAATGAGCATGCCCTAAGCGCTGTGCTGGCAGGAGGGCTTCTACCAGTACCTGCGTGAGCACATTTTAAGCTGGCTTAGACGTGTCTGAGCAGCTTTATAGTCAGTGCAGCTGCACTGTTACTAGCATTAAGCTGAGGCATGAAGGCCTTTAGTTTTACGAGCCTGAGATTTTGTTCTGATAGGAAACCCTGATACTACAGCCTCAGTGTGCACCTGAGACCCAGGGCCAAAAAGAGTGAGGAGGGTGACTTGGCAGCCCAGTAATTACAGCACTTACTTCAGGAAGTGGTTTTGAGTTCCTTGCTCTACCCTCAAGATCATTTGTGGTTTTATACCTTGAGCATCCAAAGTAAGTCATAGCCCAGCCCAAGTGAGGGACACAAGCTTTTGGCATCTGGCAACAACACACTTTCAGGCCTGCTCATCTCCAGGTTCCATGACTTCTGAGGCTTTGGCACAGTAGCCCAGCTGCATTAGGAGGGTCCTTCTACCTCCCTCTTCTGTAACCTTGTGGTTATGAGGCTTGTATAGGAGATACAAGATATGAATGTGAATTCTACTTGCCAGGGGATGCAATTAGCTGCCTTGGACAATTAAGGTGAAAAGCATTTCAGGAGACATGTTAGATGATCTGAGAGATGAACACCACTGAGAGGCAGAAGATCACTTGCTCCTACAACTGACTTTATGCCAAACTTGGCAATCAATGGGAAGCCTATGAGCCTGTAAAGTCATTAATCCATGAGATGAGATGATATACCCCCAAAACTCCCTGATGGATAAATTAATTAAATTATCTGGCAGACAGGCCTGAGAAATGGAAGGGGTGGAAAGGACCACCATGCATCTGGAAAAGGATGAAGACCTTCCCTTTCTCCTTTTCAGCAACAGTGGGTTATTTCTATAAGCCCCACAGTTCAGTCTTACATTTCCAAGGCATCCAGCAGCCATAGATGAACTACCACTGGCATCTGGAAAACTTTCAGATTGAGCAGGAAGCTTAGCATGGAAACGGTAAAGAAGATGCAGAAGCTTCATCTTGTTGGCCTTACACAATTAAATTTTGCCTACAAGCTGTTTTAGACATCAAATTAGGCCTTATTTTTGCATTTGCCTAGTCTCATCTTTGAAACATTGATTCTTATGCTTCTGCTGCTAAATTAAAGACTCCCCTAGTTCCTGCATAACTACTTTTTGATAAAACAAATAATCTGATCCCTTTAAGTCTCTTACTGCAAGGCATTTTCTCCCATTCTTTTGAGGCTTTCTGTGGCTTTTCCAATGTAACACAATTTTCATCCAAAGCCAGTTCAGGACAACTGTAAATTATTTTGCTGTTCATTAAAAATTCAGCAAAAACCCAGCGCATCCCTGGAGCAACTTGTTATTCTGTGACTTAACAAGGGACTGAATCTGAATCAACACTGTTTTCCTATTAAACACATTCAAAGTCTTCCTGTCCCTGTACCTCAGTGCATATGAGTAAACCAGAAGTAAAACAGCCGTCTGGAAAAATCTTTGCTTCACAGAGAGGATCTGACAGAAGAATGCAAAGCTTCATATGCATAGTGATTTTCCAGGTGTTGCTTAGAAGCTGCTTGTAAATATATCTTTGGGAGAGGCATTCCTTTTGACTGGCAAACTTATATAGTTAGACAGTATGATACAAATGCCTTCAGGATTAATGGCTTTGTGGAAATTATCATTTTACCTTTTATTGCTTATTCTTGATAAGACCAAATTATTTTTCACGAAGTCTTTCTTTATTTAATAATACAAATATGGCTATTGAAGAAAATGAAAAATTACACCATCACAACACCATCAAAGCTAGTGACTCATACATTTATGTACAAATGTCTGTATTTGGATTAAAACTGAAAGTGTAGCACAAAGCCAGGACAGATGGGATCCCATTTCCGGAAGGTGCTGACAGTGATTTGGCATTCCAGGAGCAAAACCCATAATGTAAAATTCTTTATGCATTAAGAAGACGGACAAGTTGCATTTACTCCTTTCTTCATTGATTCCATATTTTCTTTCATTAAAAGGATTTTGCAGTATGGTCAAATAATTTCTCAGTCTTTCTCACTATCTAAACAATATTGAGGTTGTTACAGTGCCCTATTGGTATTCTGTCTTTCAAGATGTTATGCTGGGGCTTACAAAAGCCTCCAGATACATTGCATTGCCATTAGTGGAGCTGGACATGGCTGCTCAGCTGCAACAGAATTTCCCAGCTCTCCTGGGGTGGAGATGGTGAATTAGGTATAATGCAGCTTTGGGAGAGCCAAGCTTTCACAGAAAACCTCCAAGAGATCCCAATTGCAAGCTGACTTGCTGACTGTGGCTACATATCCTTAATAAAATGAAACTTCATTGGGTCTGCTTCTGCTTCCCTGCCTACCAGCAGCACCTCTGTTCTTGTTCCACTCAGCTTCAACTCACTGTCAAGTGTGACTTACCCTGTGTACACATCATCTATATAATCTCCATGATGATAAAAGCCAGAGATAAGTGCACTCTCTGCCGCCTGCACATAAAATGCTGCAGCGCTGCCTGCTATGGCACTTCCCTAATGCCATTACAACATGGTTTCAGTTGTGAATGTGGATGGATCATTTTCATTTATCGTCAACTCAGCTAAAATCCACACAAGTGTCCAAATCCATGTCAAGCCCTGCTTAGTTATCTCCAGGGTAAATCTTAACTATGTTTTTTTGCCAAGTGAGAGGATCATAAACTGGAATCTCTTTAACTTGTAGGTTTTGGCATGATTTAGATTTTTACCTCTTACGGTGGCCCACTAAATCAAGGCACTTTAAATTGGAAATGTTTCTGTGATGAAAAGACAAACCAGACACTTTTTAGACACTATCTGGCATAAAGCTAGGCTGATCCCATCACCTGGTTCTGTGTTCATGATCGGTCTTTCCTAGACCTAGCCACATCTCATTTGAACACACATCTGGCTACTCACAGAGTGACCCTTATTTCCATTATTTACAGCTAGCCCACAAATGAGAAATCCTGACTCTATCTCAGATATTCATCTGACCAGCAAGCCTTGAAAACCAGCTCTATAAGCCAGCCAGCCATCTGGAACAAGCAAAGGTTGTTTCCAAAGTGTACTGACAGAGCAGCCTCCACACATCGTCTCCAGAGCACTGGCTCAAAGCCAACAATAACTTTTCTCTGTAATGTATTAGAAAGTTCTGTACTGACATAGCCTTTTATTTTTATATTTTTTTCTCAGAAGTCCTAGTCAGCTGTCTCCTTGGTTGATAAGGATTTAGCCCACCTCTGTAGAACATCAGTTGCATGCAATAAAATGCTTATCTTCATTGCTTATCTGGTACTTCTTGTCTTTTTACAAGATGAGTCCGCTAGTGATCTACATCAACTGATTTACTGTCTGAAACAAATGTACAGAATTGAGTAATTAAAATATTGAATGATTCTACTGTTCAGCACTATCAGGAGTACGATTGCTGCCAAGATTAATTTTGTTCAGTACTTCTCTTGGTACTTTTGCTACTTTCTCTGCAGGGACTTGGAATATTAGCACCAAATTGTCTGAAATGTTTATCTCTTGCCAATCACACTCTCTGTTCAGATGTAGTAAAAAGTTCAAGCTTTTCCAACAAAAGCACTATGTACTTCATGCAGTCTAAATTAGATTCTTTATGAAATCAGCATCGGTTATATAATCACTGTGTAGTTTCATTAAATATGGATTATTATCAAGAACATTCTTTTTGGAGAATTTTTCAGGCTCCTTTCCAAACATAGCAGAGAAAATCATGGGAGGGAAGGGAGGAGGGAAGGAAGGAAGGAAGGAAGGAAGGAAGGAAGGAAGGAAGGAAGGAAGGAAGGAAGGAAGGAAGGAAGGA
>JAAGNO010013693.1:0-20486 GCA_033439905.1 Ceryle rudis | reverse complement strand
CACAAAGATGATCCAGGGGCTGGAGCACCTCTGCTATGAGGATAGGCTGAGGGAGCTGGGATTGTTCAGCCTGGAGAGGAGGAGACTCTGAGGGGACTATACATATAAGCTCTTCTCTTGGTCCTGTTCTGACACAGACTTGCTCCATTCCTAGTCTGCTCTGCTGATAGAGTCCTCTGCCTTTCCCACCCATCAGTAACCTGGCCACAGGTGCTGTTACTCTGCCACATTGTCTGCTCTTGGCATCACCTCTGCTGGTCCTGCATCACCATAAATACACTTTTTCTCCTTTTTTTTTATTATTTTTTTTTTTAATTCAGTAATAAACCAGCAAATTCACTCATCTATCTGTGCTGCAGGTGGAATTTTCAAAGCTGTTTAATTTTACCTTCCATGGAAGTTAATGGCAGTGTTACTCTTCTAATCAGTTTAACTACACAAGGCAAGCATAGATTGCCCTCAGAAATCTGTCTGTGCTTGTTATTTGAAGGAAACACACTTAATTAGTAATGAGAACTAGAAAGAACCCTATGCAGACTAATTCCGCATTGCTGTCCTCTCCAATTTTTACTTTAATATTTGTCAGGAAAGAAATGCAAGTACTGTTAGGACTGTGAAGTGGCCATAACTGCCTGCTGAACACCTGACAGCAATATACTCATAAGGAGATCTCTCTGATGGCATCCTAGAAGCAGTGAGCTCCTGTGATTCTCAGGTGGCGTTTCATGAGGCCAGGGGTGGCAAGCTCAGCAGAGGTGGAAGAATAAAATGGGTTTCTAGCAGTAATCATAGAAATTTTGCAGACAATTCAAAATTTACAGAAAATTAAGTTTTCTCTGAGTCAAGAAGCAATTAATTTCAGATTTGTCAAAAATACAGCACCTTTTAAAAAAAATCAGGAGAGCTTTGACTGACAAGCTTACAAGTTCTGCATTTACCACTAAGCCTTTTATCAGTAATGCATGGTCACTTTTAGTAGTTGACTTCACACTATAAACCACCCTGTATTGGTCTAGTTTGTATTTGCTGACAAAAGGGAAACAAAGAAGCCCCATCTGAACCACAGGTTTTATAAAGAAGGGATGCAAATTATCCTGTGTTCTTGTACCACAATTAAATGGATTCATAGAATCATTTGTGTTGGAAGGGACTTCTAATGATCACCTAGTCCAGCCCCCCTACCAAAGTAGGTTTGCCTGGAGAACATTACACAGGAACACATCCCGGTGAGTTTTGAAAGTTTCTAGAGAAGGAGACTCCTCAACCTCCCTGGGCAGCCTGTTCCAAGTGCTCCATCACTCTCACAGTAAAGAAGTTTTTCCTCATATTTAGATGGAATCTCCTCTTTTCAGTTTGTGCCCGTTGTCCTTTATCTTGTCACTGGGCACCACTGAAGAGACTGGCCCCATCCTCCTTGCACCCACCTGTTAGATGTTTATAGACATTTATAAGGTCTTCTCTCTGTCTTCTTTCCTCCAGGCTAAATAGTCCCAGCTCTCTCAACCTTTCCTCCTAAGAGATGCTCCAGTCCCCTAATCATCTTTGTTGCCCTCCTCTGGACTCTCTCCAGTAGTTTCCCAACTCTCTTGAACTGGGGAGCCCAGAACTGGACACAGTATTCCAGATGCAGCCTCACCAGAGCAGAACAGAGTGGGAGGAGGACCTCCTTTGACCTACTGGCTACACTCTTCTTAATGCACCCCAGGATACCACTGACTTTCTTGGCCACAAGGGCACATTGCTGGCTCACAGTTAACTTATTGTCTACCAGAACTCCAAGATCCTTCCCCTCAGGGCTGCTTTCCAGCAGGCCTACCCCTAACCTATATTGTTGCATGGGGTTGTTCCTTCCCAGGTGCAGGACCCTACATGTGCTCTTGTTTAACCTTTTTAAATTCTGCTCTGCCCAACACTCCAGCCTGTCCAGGTCATGCTGGATGGCAGCACAGCTTTATGATGTGTCAGTCACACCTCTCGGTTTTGTATCATCAGCAAACTTGCTGAGGGTACACTCTGGCCCTTTGCCTAGGTCACTGATGAATATGTTAAATAAGACTGGATGCAATACAGACCCCTGGGGAACTCCACTGGTTACAGGCCTCCATCTCGACCCTGCACCATTGATCATGACCCTCTAGGCTCTGACACTATTGATCATTACTCTCCAAGCTAGTATCTAGCTAGTATGTGGCTTCTGAGAACTTTTTAAAGTTAATGTGAATGCATCTGTCCTATGCTGTCTGTGTAATGCAGATACTCCCACAGCCCCTGGAAATTCTCTTGGAGAATCTTCTTGGGAAGCTTTCTCCCATATGGATTATCTGAACTGGAGTACTTCTTTAGAATTGAGAAGGCTGGAAGTGACTCTGTGTCATCTGGAGGTTTCTACTCCAACCCTCTGCTCAAAGCACCTCCCATGAGAATAGGTTCCTCAGGGCCCTTCCCTGTCAACTTCTGAATATCTCTGAAGATGGAGGTTCTGCCACCTCTCTTTACAACCCAAATCCTCATGGTAGAAAACAGTTCCTCTTATCAAGTCAGAATTTCTCATATTACACCCTGTATCCTTTGCTTCTTGTCCTTCTGCTGTGCACCTTTGAGAAGAATCTGTCTCTGTCTTCTCTGCAGTCTTCCATTAGGTAGTTGAAGACAGCACAAAGTGCTCTTAGCTGTACCACACAAAATGGAAACAGCACCTTCTTTTTTTGACCTCAAGAACCTTAAACCTCTAACCTGGCATTAGAGGAGTCATCAAGGAAAGAAGGCCCAGTTCAGCTTGAAGGTGTTCAGACCCACAGCTCAACATCCTAGGATGACATGGCCTGAGATCAGATAGGAATGGGAATTACTCTTCAGAACTTCAGAACTGCCCTGAAGCCATTGTGCAGAAAAGACTGAAGACTTCAGAAACCAATAGAAAGGGAAGAAACACTGATTCTGTGACTCTTCTCCATTCTTCTTTTTGCAGCAGGAACAGATTATGCATTTTACATGGAAAAAATCATTGTGTGAAATCTATTAGTGGTACTGGGAGCAGAGACTTGTAAGCTTTAGGGTCGTTAAGAGGCACAGTCAGGCTCCTTTTGCTCCCTGTCTGTGGCCCCATGAATCTCTGTCATTTCATCACTGTGCAATGGTCCTACTAGGGGGAAGGGTAGCTAACCATCATAAAGATTAGTTGGTTAAAATGTTTGCAAAAATGCATGGAAAAAAAAGGACGCCGAGTTAATTTTTTACACACTGTTGTGCAAAAGAAATGTGTTATTAATCATGTTTATTGTGAGACTGATGAAACGCTAAACTTGAAGGATTGTTGCTGTGCTAGGCACTGTACAAACAGAATGGCAGACAGCCCTGCTCAGCCTCATGGGTTTAGAAAAGAAATAGACATTAAAGATAGGACTCATCTGGCCAAAGGTATATAGATGTCTGCTAGACATCTTAAAAATTAATTTCCTCCTAGAAATGTCTTTTTCTCACTAGTGGCAGGGGACCTCAGATATTGACATCTGAAATTAAGCTCTCAGAAAGAGAGGCCGTACTAAAGGATATGGCTCACAATGAGTTTGCAGCAAAAAATATCCATATTGCCTTACTTAGAGGGTATGAACAGCAGAGAGTTAAGTGAAGAAAAGAGTAACATGGAAAGGGTCAGTACAAATGAGAGAGAAGCTCTAGGAAGCTTAAAGAGAGGAATTATGTGATGGTAGGATGAGGGAGGAGAGGCAGAAAGGGACTAGGTGATCAGTGAAAGATGTATGCAGCTCCCTGTGTGTCCAAAGATATCTGTTTTGGGATCTTTGGAAGCTGTCCCTCCAGCCTTTGAGCTTTGAAGGCAAAGCTTCCCAGCAGGGTGTGAGCTTGGCTAGAGGGCATCACCTCAGCTTCCAGTGCCCCACAGTGGGCTTCCCTCTATGGGTAGTTCTTGACTGTGTGGTGGTGACTTCAGCTGTGTCCCTTCCTTTTCCCTGTTGCCTTGGCTGGTCCTACAGCTGTCTCTGCCAGCTGATACATTATTCTCTTATTTAGCACCTGTGACTCCATCAGATACTTCGTATCAGGTTTCTTCCTTCCACTGTGTTTTGATAATAGCCTACCTTCTGCGTGAAAAGGTCAGGGAGATGTCTCTTTAGGTTTAGATGTTGCTCCCCACGTTTAGGTGCTGTAGTGCTGGCAGCATGTGGGATTTCTTCCCTTACACCTTTTTTATCTCCAGCCAGATAGACTTCAGACAGGGATATCTAGTTCACCCAGTAGTGAGGTATCATTAAATGACTCCTTGTTCAATGCACACATGACTTAAGGTGATAGGATGTTTTGCTTCAAGACAGAGTAGCAATTGCTATGAGCTGCCTGGAGGTACACATCATTTCCAAACTAACATTTAAATCTTACCCAAGGAGGGATTTTAAAAACACTTGTCAGTGCGGTGCATTTTAAATGCATACCTGTGAAAGAAACACTTGAAACACAGATCTCAGTGCTTAACCCCTGCTACCTCAGACTCACAGTGCTTCAATAAACCAGAAAATTGTTCTAAAGACACAAGGAAAGAAGCTGATGGTCGATCCTGAATATAAGTGGTTGGTAGGCAAGAAGTAGGGGAGTAAACGGTAGGTAGGGGAGTAAATAGTGCCACAGGTGTAATGGGTCATCACTGCCCAATCTTCCACTGCTGCAGATGATGGGGAACTGAGGTTTACCAGGGCTGAAATAGCCCCTGGTTAGCCCTGGATCAGGAGTGCATCATGGTTGCTTTAGAGCTCCATGACTTCCTAAGCTCTTCAAATACCCCAGGGATAAAGCTAGCACAGTTCTGTATCATACAGAGTCCATATAATTTATATTCCTAGAGTCCCAAAGAGCAATCTGGGCTGCCTGTTCTGTACTGTCTAATCCCTAGAGGATCTCTCCAGGGTCTCAAAAAAGTGCATAAAGTTATCCTGGAGAATTCAAACTGAATACACTGAATGTACATGCTGTCTTAAAAGAACAAATCCATTTCTTCCTATGGCCAAATGTGCATTTAGTGTGTTGGTTTTTTTTCAGAAGAGTGGGTTTGACAATGCTGGATTTCATATTTTTTTCCCCCAAGCCTCTGACAGTTCACTGTAAGCTTTGAAGTCTGATTCACATAACCATGACATGACTCAATAAATATAAACTACTTTCAGAATTAGAGTCACTTAAGAGCCTCCAGAGACAGAATTTAGCACCAAAATCAGCAGTTCATCAGAGACCCTCACAGCAGGGCATTAACACTTTCTCCTTGACTTCTGCACCATGGTTTGTGTTTTTCACAGATGGCCAGGCTGTACTTGCTCTTTGCAATGCTGTACAGGGAGGTGGGTTTCTCTTCCACATCTGTATTATCCTGCTTCTCAAATTTGCACCTTTTGGAGTTGCAGTCCTGGTCTCTTCATATATTCTTCACCAGTCAATTTGCCTAACACATTCTACCATCACAGTTTTTCTATTGTGCCTTCTATTGTGGACTTACAGGACTATAAACCACTTCAGAGGATTTGCTGAATCTCACGTGCTGTGAGGTTCACATAATTGTCTCTGGTTTCCTACTCTGCTTCACCCATGCAATTGCAGCTCCACCACAGCCTGCCTCTCCTGTCCTGTGGTCCTGCACGCGAGATGGATCTGTGTCCTGCCTAAGGTCTTGCCTAAGACACACTAAGCAGCAGAGAGGCTGATGAGCTCTGACACACTTTGGGATCTGCCAAAGTGTAGCGTGCCATGGTTAACAGACTGCAGCTTGACGACACAATCTTCAGGTTCTGTGCTGCTGTGTGACCAGCCTCCCATGCTCCCACCTTCACAGATTTAGCAGGGATCTAACACTGATGTCTTCTGGCTCTCTTAGGCCATATTTTTTTTTTTTTTCTACTCAAGAAACAGCAAAAGACAAATAATTTTGGTGAGGCTGAGCAACAGTAAAATACAAGTTTTATAGGATTTATTTGCCATTTAGTTTAGAACTGCAGAGCTCTCTACATCTGAAATACTGCTGCATGTGGAATAGGCCATCTCCAGGAATGAACTTCCAACCATATTGCTATTTATGCATGGTCCATAAAGAGAAGATGTTTGCAGGATGCTAATCTCTCCCCCTCCCAGCTTTTTCTGAGCAGAGATAGAGCACAGGGTTTGAAGCTCTTGTTGCCCATTACCTCCTGCTAAGCATAGAAGTGGGGAATCTGTTCCTCTGTAATCAAGGTGAGATGAAAAGCTTCCTGACCTTCAGATGTCTGAAAAAACAGTGTGCTCATTCCACACTGCACCTTGCAGGTGGTTGTAATGATTTGCCCAGTAGTCTACTGCTGTGCTGTGTATAATCAGGTAATGTCAGTGAACATGAAATGAGACATTTAGAACACCATCCACCCAGGGCAGAGGCAAGAAGATCTTTATTGCTTTTAATATATGTGTTATTATGTCTAACCAAAATATCTTTAATTGATTACTTAATTTACATCATCTTTAATTCAGAGTAAGAAAGCCAGCTCTCCGTATGTTAGCTTTCTACAATCCCTGTAGGACTTTGATGTTGTGTTTCTTTGTAGCCACTTTCCCTCTGGAAAGGTGACATAAAGTGTTTTAAGAGGAAGAAAGTATATTTGTATTCTCTTATACACCTTCACATCTCACAGATGCAGCAGTTCCGGACTAAGCGGTTCTGCAGAGACAAAGTGGTTATGGAGAGTCACAAATAGCTGTGGTACGTTATCATTAGGTGACAATATTATATTAGCTGATGATTTGCCAGTAGATGTAAGGAAAGTAAGTATTTTTGGCTTTTGGCTACTGAGAAAAGTATGTGCTTGGCTAGTATTTATCCAGGCCCTGCAAAGGCAGTTCCTCATGTGATTGCTTTCTGCCTGGTTTGATGTGACACTGGTCTGCTCAGCTGGCACTCTCAGTCACCTCGGGAAGCTCCAAAGTTCACTTCCAGGGCCAGAATGCAGCTTGCTCTGCTTCAGACATTGCAGGTGTTCCCCAAAATTTGCAGCTCCAGGGGCTGAGAATCAGACAGACTATATTACAGAGTCTGCATTCCCTTTCCTCAGGATTTCCTACGTCAGTGGGATTAATAAGACTGTAAAATCTAAAAGAATCCACAAAGAAGTGGATAATTAAAATAATCCAGTGCTACAGGACTTGCTGGATCAAGCAAGTGCTCCAAATAAAGCCAGCACTCTGAACGACAACCCTTTTCATACCTTTGCTGGCTCCAGGGCAAAGGAAAAGACAAGGGAATGCCTTTCACTCCTTCTCTTTAATTTTATTCCAATTGATACTGAATTTTGCATAGGTTTCCTGGGGCATTTGCTTGAGATGACACATGATGAGTGTCACGTCCCTGTAATATGCAGTGAGCGATTCCCCTTCACAGATGAGGTGGAAGTGTCATTGGTCACTGCAGAAATCTGTCCACTCGTCAGAGTGACAGACTGTCACGGAGTGACTGTATCAGTGTGTCATCTGAGTGGTGCTGAGCTTAGAGGTGGCCTGGCTAACACTCCTGGACAGCAGGGGTGTACTTGAGATAGAGAATTTGACTCTCTGGCACAGTTCAGTCTGATACTTCTCACAGGTGCTAAGTTAATTAATTAATTATTGATGATGCTTATTATTTCTGAAGAGCTGGGTTCATGCTCAGCCTTTTAATGAATTCTGACTCCTGTCTCCATTGGGTCTTTCAGAAATATGCCAAAATGGAAAGCAAGTTTTTCAGTTAGTGAGGATTAAAAGATGCTGTGAAGCGAAGATGAAAGGGATGTAGTCACCTACCATTTCCATTTAAAAGATGCAGTGTGGATTTATAATGTGATGCCAAAGCATTTCCATTATTATGCATCATCATTTGGGGGCAGTACCAGCTATGCTAGCTGGTGAAAAGGACCCAGTGAGGCAACCATAGGTGCCTTGAAATTTCTGATCACCTGATTATCTCAGGGCAGGCAGACAAATTTTGAGGGGAAAACAACATGCAAACCGTTTCTCAGGTTGTCAGTAGGTGTCCATTTCCCATGTATCATACCTTCTAATTTCCATTTCTTGATTCTTAGAAATAGGAACTCTGGAAATATGGGTGAAGGAGGAGTGCAGACTCTAGGGATATAAGGCCAGCCTGACTCTGCAATATGGTTGTCTGTGACATTGTTTACCCCTTTCCAATGAATCTGTGACAAAAGACTTTCCTGTGAATGTAGAATTAGTGACATTGCACCAGTACAGGTTAGGGGTTGGCCTGCTGGAAAGCAACTCCACAGAGAAAGACCTGGGAGTCCTGGTAGACAGTAAGTTAACCATGGGACAGCAATGTGCACTTGTGGACAAGAAGGTCAACAGTGTCCTGGGATGCATTAAGAAGACTGTGACCATCAGGTTGAGGGAAATCTCCCCCTCTACTCTACCCTAGTGAGGCCACATCTGGAGTATTGTGTCCAGTTCTGGGTTTCCCAGTTCAAAAGAAACAAGGAACTACTGGAGAGAGTCCAGCAGAAGGGTATAAGGATGGTTAAGGGACTGGAGCATCTTCCTTACAGGGAAAGGCTGAGAGACCTGGGGCTGTTTAGCCTGGAAAAGACTGAGAGGTGACCTTATCAACACTTATAAATATCTAAAGGGTTGGTTTGAAGAGGATGGGACCAGTCTCTTTTCAGTGGTGCCCAGTGATAGGACAAGGGCCAATGGGCACAAACTGGAACACAGGAAGCTACACCCAAACATGGAGCTTCAGCTGTCCATGATTTCTGGAATAGAAATTAATATGGAAATTGCCAGTGAAGCACTAATCTACACTTATTTTAGTAATTCTGAGCCTAGTTTCTGCCTAGCTCCTGATTCTGGAGAAGGAGGCAAGGTGACAAGCTTGGACCATCTGCCAGGTGGTTTCCAGCTCAAAGCCCTCTTTGGAATCAGTCATGGTCTTTCAGCACATCACTACCTAAATGCAAGTTTTGCATCTTTAATCCATGTAAGCATAATTAGGTAGTCCTGGTTTTACCAGATGTGCTGAAGAAATGTTAATCCTCACCTACTTGCCCCTCTTCCTTCTGACTCCCTTCCCAGAGCCCTCTGCTGAGGGCACAGCTGACACCCAGGTAGGAACAGGTTGTGTCTGAGAGTTCATGAGGAAGCTCAAAGCCTCCCCTCATAGCTAAGGCTGTCTTGAGGAGCTCTTCTATCTCTGGGTCTGTAGCACAAACTAGAAACAGATGCAAAGATGAGTGAGGTATTTCCCCTGTCATCCCTATGGCTGGGAGTGGCTCAGTGCCCTGTGGTTTGGGATTTTGCTGGACTGCAGATGAAAACAGATTCAGCTAATGGAGTCCCTAGCACATCTGAGTCTTAAACGTGCTTTGTCCCCATTGTAGTATCTAGCAGATTCAGGGCTGCATCTGATGGTCCCCATTGACTTGTCTGCTTTTGCTTTGTCGTCAGTATATTTTTAGGTTCTGCTTCATTACACATTAAAAGACCTATATACTCCTTTCGCTGACCCAGGCTTGCCCTCCTTTGTCCAGGGGCCCTTTCCTGGAGTTTAGGGAAGGAAACCTCTCTTTGGTACTTAGTGTCTCCCAGTGACTGAGGGCAGCATTGGTATATGTGTCAGTCCACAGCAAGCCTTATTTGTGTTCCGTAGGGGTTTCTTTCTCTACAGCTTAGTTCAGTGTGTGTTCAGGAAGATATGGAGGCACTTTTTGCCTAAAGCCAGCTATATGCATACACACATAATGAAGGGAAAAAGAGCAAACACAGCTGTCCTCTGGCCCCCAACTGCTCTCTTGCTCACTGTGTAAATGATGCCTGCAGCAGTGGCAGGGATGGGGAAGAAGCTGTGACTTCTGTTATTTGCAAGTGTCCCTCCATCTGCTTGTAGCACTACAGAAGGAATACACTAAGGAGAACATGGAGAAGGTTAGGGTAGGTAGAAAGAACAAGGGTTGAATTTGCTTTTCCTGTTATTTCCTAGGGGACTGCTGCTGAATCCCCATTTCCGGAGAGGCAATTGTGCTTGCAAAAGTGTATTCCAATGTATGTCACCACATCGCTGTCATTTCAGTGATTGTATTTGTTGCTGCATACAACCTGAACTAAAAGATATATCTATATGCTTATGTAAAAAATTCACTAAATTATTTGCCAGAGGAAATAGCTCCATGTCTTCCCTTCCTTTAAGTCACTGTATGTCCCCTGTTTTGACCAAGTACACTGCCCTGTGAGGAAGGATAGATGGGGAAGAGGCTCATTTCAAGAACAGATTGTTCTGTGCCCAGGAAATGTTTTGCATGGGTCTGAAAGGGAGGCATTGTCAGAAATCCTTCATCCCATGGAAAGGCCTAGAGGTCCAGTCCAGCTCAGAGGTCTGTTTTGCACAAACAGGAATGGTGAGCTGGCAAACCTCACACCCTTTAATTTTCTAGATAGAATCAAGTGTCATGTTTTCTGGAATCAGCAAATATCAGCAAGAAATTCAGGCTATTTATGTATAAAGTAATAAAAATTTATTTTTAAATGTGCCATTTGTCCTAGTTTAAAGGAAGCAGAGATTTATTTTTTTTTAAATTGAACACATTGACTTTATTGTAGCTAAGTTAGAACCTATGGAGTCTCAGAGGGTGATAACTTAGTGTTTTAAACTGGCCTTTTTAAAGTCTCAGGGGAATCTTGAGCATATATGATGTTCGCTATAGGTAACAGATCTGTGTACTTATACTTGAGTCATCATCCTCCTGCTTATATTGCTATTTGTTTACTTAAAACCAAAACACAAGTTTCTGGGGAAACCATTACCGTAAGCAAAATATGGGTGGTTTGATTTACTTTGTGGTCACTTCTCTGAGGGGCCTGAGCACTGTAAATTCTCATCCCTGCTGGTAAACACCCCAGGGTGTGCTGAGAAAGCCAGAGTAAATGGCACTAAGATTAAGGCTTAAAAAAAAAATTTAAAACAAAGATGCTTTTTTTCCCTCTGTCAGTAACATGCTTCCCTACAAAAACACTGTTTTCTGTGTAGTTTCCTGTGACTATAAAATGCATATGCTGAGCTCTTCGTTCAGAAAACTGCCTTTGTAGAAATGGAGAAAATGATGCTTTTAAGAGGCTGAAGTCCTGTGTCAACTGACATTTGTCTCCTGGTTGTAGCACCAGTTTGATTATAATCTGACAGCCACTTGGTGCTTGACTCATGGACAAGTAAATGCATGGCCTGATGTGACTGCAGGAACCATGACTACTACCTAGCAAAACAGGGCAAAAATGTCATGGAGGCCACTGCAGCTCCGAAAATGATACCAGCAAAACTCTGGAGTGAGTCCTGTGAAGGCTGAGCCAAGCTGTGTTTTTGTGAGCAGGAATAAACAGGCAGTGTCAGCCACTTGCAAAGGGGCAGAAGATAAAACCCTGCTGGGATACTCTCCCCAGATCACAAGTGGGAGGATGCACTGTCTCTGCTGACCTTACAGAGCTATTGAGGCCAAGTTTCCTGAGGACCAGCAGGACAGCAGAACTGTCTTCATATTGGTGATGTTACCAAGCTCTGCAGGGGTCATCTCCTCTGCTAAACTTTTATGATGTGTAAGTGGTTCTGCTTCACCTTCCTTAATAGACTCACATTTCCACAGCACTCATCAACAAAGTAATCAAGTAGCTCCACATAGGAGTAAATGTCTGCTAAATAACACAGTCAATTTAATTTGATTTTGGGCTTTCTGAGTGCACTCACACAGCAGGATGTCAGTACAGGTACAAATAGTAAATACAACATCCGCAGTGTGTGACCAGTGTCAGAATAAACAGGTTCTAAACAAGAGACCACTTTGTTCTCCAAATGTTCTCTTGCCATCCTCAAGTGCCAGTAGGTGAGTGGTGACTCTGCTCTGAGCTATCTGGCCACTGATGTTGCCTTGCCCTGACAAGCTCCAGGGGTAGACAATTTGGGAGGCTAGCTCCTCACCCCCAGCTTCATCCTAGGGTGAAAAAAAAATGCAACAGAGCCTGTGCAGTAAACTCCAAACCAGCCATCAGGGAGCAAGGCATCTTCAGAATAATATGCTCCTGGCAATCCAGAAAAAAACTGCAGTCCTGATTTTCTTGGCATCCTGGCATTGTGGAGTGTATGGCTGCAGTACATTGTTGTTGTACTGAAGTTTTCCTGCAGCCCTGAGGTTCAAAGACTTCTCAGGGTAGGTCTAAACCACTCTTCTCCTTTGGTCCCAATAGGCCTCCAACCATCTGGGCTTCAAATCAGCATATGAAGTACCATGCAAAAAGCTCGTCTCTTCTTGCCTCAGCAAACAGATAAGAGCAAAGGTCGACAAACTCCAGTTCAGCTGAATCAAGGAAGAGAGAAATCCAGTGCCAAGGGCTCTCTACTCTCTGCCCTGGCTTCAACTGCCAGGCATTTAAACCCACAGGCTGTGAGCAAGAAATGGCATGTAAAATATGAGAAGTGGCCAAGTTTATTTAATATGTTGGCTTTTCCACTGCTCTTAGCAGTGTTATCAGAACACTTAATTTAGTTACATGGAGCAACATGGAAAAACACTGGTGAGCATAAAATGAAAAAGCTACTTCCAAGTAGCTTCCAAATTAACCATTAGTCCCTTTGCATTGTTGGAAATCTAATAAGGCACTGATTACATATAGGACTGGTGGGTTTTAAAATATGCTCAGCTTCAACTTTTATATACATAGTGCTCAAAAAGCCTTGGGGCAGAAAAATATTAAGTCGTCTTGTCAGGACCTCAGTGCTGATACCATTAAGTCTTTTGAGCTGTCTGCTTAAAGGCTTTCTCTCCATTCCCACATGGCAGCTGAGAAATGGCCAATTTTGTGCGATCAGGAGTAATTTTTCCAAGTCATTCTTTTGGAGTGGGACCACTGCAGCTGGAAGATGAGCTAATCAGCCCTCCAGTATGGGATAACCTAGCTAATGGGAAATCCCAAATAAGGCAGGTCATGGAAAGCCCTAAGCAGTGTAACAGCAGCCACCAGCTGCGGTCTGTAGAGCTCATCTGAGTTGCAGGCTGTGCAAGGGTTTGCTCTCCTGACTGGTGTTCCCAAGGGCCTCGGGAGCCAGGCTTGTCCATGTGCTTTGCCAAAGAGCAAGGCTTGCTATGCAGAGGAGAGGCCTTATTTAACAGAGACTTAAATAGACAAATTAGATATGCCAGACAGCCACAACCCACTTTTTCCTCCTGTGTTTACTTGAATAGTCAGTGCCACATGACAACAGAACACTGTGTACCTGTGGGCTCATGTCAAAACTGCCTAGAATGTGAGAGTGAGCAATGGTCAACTCTTTGCTCCCTTGTTGGCTCAAACTTGTATATAAACAGGTTGGAAAACTTGTATATAACCGGGATGATTTGCTACCTTCATTTTATCTGTAGCTTTTAGACACTAAATGCCCTGCCCTGTGTTCTGGCTCTCTATTAGGTTGCATTTTTGCATTCATGTTTGAGCATTGTCAAAAGAGTGATATTCATTTTCTCCACCCATTCATCCTCCCACTTTTCTTCACGATGCATCCTTGTTGCTTGCTTTGTTGCCAGCTCTGGTGTTGCTCCAGTTAGAGAATAAGCTGACCTAACTCACTAGAAGACAGAGAATTAAGTCAGGAAAACAAGTGAATAGGGAGAGGGAGGAAGGTGCAGCTGAAAATGGGTGGGAGGGAAGGGGAATTGGAGAGGATGGGAGCAAAGACCTTCCTTCTGTGGCAGACAGATTTTAACTTGGTTCTGTGGTCATGTGAAACCACAACTCCCCCCTAAGCAGCAGGAGCAGCAGTCCTGTTACTCTTTCTTTGGGGAACTCTCCAACATGAGTAAACCTAGTAGATACTGGCAAAGTTCTTCCCAGAGGCTACTGGTGGAATTCGTATCACAGCTTGGACTACATGCAGATATACCATGTTTAAAGAGCAGTGGTCTGGTTCTGATTGATTGATTGATTGATTGATGATTGTTGCTGTGTCACGAGAAGGCTGAGCTTAAGAAAACATCCATCTTGTGAGTCCTGTCTTTCTGAATACTTTTCATCCAGAAGATTCGTGACTAGAGGAGGAAATTCAAAACTGTCAGGCAAGGCAGGATGCAAACTGGTCTTTCAACTTGCTGGGCCAGGTGAACAGGGGACTTGAACACAAATATTGGGAAAATTCTGAAAGGAATTTCTTTTTTAGAAAGTAAAATCCCCTCTCAAAAGATTATGCCTTCTTGTGAGTAGGACATTTAGAAAGTAATTTGAAATTATTCCCACAAGTGTTCAGCCCTCTTTTGTAGCATGACAGGCTACAGCAACCTGCGCAGTTCAAATGACAGCAAGGAAGGCAGCAGAATGTCAACCTGCAAGCATTTGCTACACAATATAATGCAAAAAGAAGTGACATTCCCCGAATCCTTCTGAAGCAAAGCCAGGGGTGACTGCAGCAGCCTGCTACGGTATGCTGGCACTTAGACTGATATTTGACACTCCCTGAGTTTCCTTCCTCCTCTGGGCACATGTATTTCATCAGCGGGTGAGTGCCACCGGGGAGGGGGAAGATGATGTCAGCATACCAGTGCTGGGATGGGAGCTGGTGTAGTCTTGCAAGCAAAGCAGTCAAGAATCACAGGGTAACTTGGTAAATCAGAAGGTAGGAATTCAAACAAATGTACAAAGACCCACTGGAAAGAGATAGTTTCATCTTCCACTCTTTTTTTCTTATTTTCTTTTACCAGAGTCCTCTGATGGTGTGTCAAGGTACAAGTATTGCATCATCTCAGTGCACTGATTGGTGGCTCAGGGCCCTGAAGGGCAATGGAGCTACACAGCAGCTTTAAACATATTAACACTTTCAGGGAAGGTGCTCCTGTCTATGTCAAGAAAGAGCTTTTCCTTGAGAGGAGATGAAAGGTCTCCAGCGTTGTGCAAACCATCCATCTATCCTCATCAGGGCTTGTAAAGTAAGTGCTGGGACAGATCGCAGGCTCAGCTAGGAAATAGCAATAATGGCTGTCATTAACATGAGGCTGCAGCTGACCCATGTTGAGATGTTACTGTACACTAAGCACTTCTTCCTCTTCTTTCCACCAGGATGCACTCCAACTCAAGCATGGTCCTGGTTCATGACTGCATGTTATGAATGCTCTGTCACTCCTGTATGATCTGTTTCATCTCACAGGCTGTAGAAAAACAAAAACAAAAAAACAAAACCAAAAACCAAAACCAAACCCAAAACCAACCAAACGAAAAAGAACCGTTTTCTGACAGTTGAGTGAACTGAATTGGCTCATCACACTGTCAGAGGAACTGCAGAGCTGGCATTAAGTGGAGGTGAAGACCATTGCTCAGAAGGGAGAGAAGACACTTGCTGCCCCATTCCAGTGGTAGCAAGCCATTAACTAAAGCATGTGCCTTGTGAAACCTCACCCTCTGATGTAGTGATATAATGGCTCATTTTGTCACTCCTTGGCATGATTCTGTGAAAATGATCCGCACTAGCTGCAGTGATTTTCAGAGAATTTTTTTCCAGTTCATTCTGAGACTGAGAGACTGAGGGGACAAAACATGCCACCCAGCTGGAAGATCTGAGGAGATGGTAATCTTCAGGGAATTGCTAGGGGGACAAAGAAATAACCTCTTGACTCTATTCTGTGGCCTGGGCAACATCTCTGGCTGTGGCCTAAGGGCACATCCAGGCAGTATATTTAAACTGGGCTAAAATATAACTAATGCTAAAAAGAGCCAGGCAGCCTTTCTCCCCTTCCCACTTGGGTGCACTTCTGTTTCCCTCGGAGCAGCACTGGTGCTTGTCTTGACTCTGTGGTGAGCCGGTCTGGGAGTTAACACAGGGTAAAACAACCCAAGAGGAAGAAAATGGAGATTTTTCTGCTCATTGAATAAGGTAAATCAGCTAAAGTTGGAATTAGACAAACATCAATCCAGCATAAATGATGGGCAGAGGACAGCCCTTTCAATGGCAGCTGCTGTTCAGAATGGCACAGCTTCATCATCAAGAGCTGTAGGCAGCAAAGGCATTGCACTCGCATTCCATTTTTAATATAAAGCACCTGTCTCCGTAGGCATGGTGTTGTCTGTTTGCTATAGCTGATATATCTACTCTGGCGGTATTTAGGGCCCAGATTTAATAACATTCAATAAGGTGGTGCCTATCTTGGTTTCCAGAACACCATACTGAACAGGGGTACATGTTCAAAGTTTAGAAAGCCTAAGCAAGTGAAACACCCGCAAAATGAGCTCATTTCATTGATCTGGTTTGCATAAGGGGCATCCCTTCAAAGTGAACAGGAATTTCAGCTTTAGCTTTTGCAAGAGCAGACCACAAAACTTGTCTGGTTTGCTATGTGCTTTATTCTGGCTTTTGCCTTTTAAGTTGCCCCAGTATTTTGTGGCTTTTTGTAGGACTGCAGGACTGAGTAGGATCCTAAAGAAATGACTCTGTAAAACCCAACTTACAGTCAGAGTGCTGAGGAGGCCAGCCCTGAAATGGGAAGGAGTTCTCAGTCCCAAATTTGACAATCTGCTATTCCCTCCAGACACTTTTGAAATGACATTTGAGAATCCCATTGCTGGCTGTCAGTATTGCATGCTATAGGATAGTTCAAGGATGCCTATAGAAAGTTCATGATTGGCATTAAGGGCTCTGTAGCTCCCTGAGTTCTTCCTGCTTTGTTTTGTTCCCTATGGCTAAGGCGGTACCCAAGCTTGCCCTCTCCATCGTGTGGCTCCCACTTAATAGGTCCTTGGAGCACACAGCAATGTAAATACATGGCCTGAATAATTAAGCTTTAAAAACCTAGCTGAAAATCCTTTGTCACACAAAACGGACCATACAGATAAGAAGTAGGTAATCGAGAACAGTCTTATACTGCCTGCATTTAACCGTAAATTGCTGAACAGAATTCAGGAAGGATTAGGTGTTTCTACAGGAACCAGAGCATTTGCAAACATAACACTAAGCAGCTGCTAATGTTATGTGCTTGCAGCTCCGGGCCAGAGCCCATTCCTCCTGTTCCTTCACTCCTTCGCTTTCTAAAACAGCACTACAAATGGACACGGAACTTTTCTGCCATCTCATCATTACAGCTGTTAATCGTCAATAACGGTCCCAGTTAGTGTACTTGTGCAGCTTTCTGTTACCAGATCCTGTGGATGATGGTGTCCAATTGCTACAATTCGAAGTTATGTATAGTAAAACAGTGCAATTACAATATAGTTTCTGAGAAAACAGACCAGGGTATCATCACCATTTGGCCAAAAATGGATTCAGAAAAACAAAGGTAACCAGTCTTAGCACAAAATATATTGTGCATATTTACCAGGAAAGGTATTTCCAGAGTCCTGCTAAAAATAAGTTATAGGATGTATACTGCTGTTGTTGGTTTGTCTGTTTTGTTGGGATTTTTTTCCCCCCTTTTTTTTTCCCCAATTAATAGCTTATTTAATGGAATGTGGGCTCAGTTTCCAAACCACAGAGAGACTAGTACTTATATTCTAAGTAACAGCAGAGTATTTGTTTGGTAGGCACAGTGTATAGCAATAGATCTGGTTTATTTCTTGCACATCTTATCATTTTTTAGTAGATGATAGTATGATATTCAAAGTTGACGTTTTGAACTTGTGATGAATGATTTTATATACCATGTGTGGAGGAAGATCACAGGCACTGTACCTGTCACCTTCTGAAGCAGGCTTTCTGAGCTTAGTCTACAGATACACCTCAGGTACCCACGTGGCTGCCACACAATAGCATTTCAGTGGCTTACAACCTGTAGCATAAGAGTATTGTCCCATTTGGCTGAGAGAGCGCAGGTATAAAAAGGCTTAGAAAAGGAAATTTAATATTTTGTGTAATCTATTGTAACTGGGGGCTGCTGTTCTGCAGTCCTGCTGCACTGTCCACCCATCTGTCTGCACTGCCTGACTCTGCATCCAGCAATTGCACAACTGTAGACAGGTCAGCTTAAAGAGCTGATGAAATGGAAAATTACTGCTTTTGGTGGGTTGGTTTTTGAGTGATTTTCAGCTTGCTGAAACAGCTGCCCCAGTGGCCCCAACACAGGCACAGCACAAGGCAAACACAGATTGCAGCAGGGGATTCAAGGGAAAGAGGGTGACACTCACCTGGAGCCTGTAGCTCCCAGTTACCACCTGATTAGGCACAGTGTCAAACTGGGCTCAACAGCAAGTCCAAAGGAGACCTGGCCTGAAGTGCAGCTCCTGCGCACCACCTTGGTGTGACCACAGCGTCAAACACATTTCAGTTGTTCCATGGGCTTCACTGAATTAGTCATGGAGCCAGAGAAGCGGGCTAGTGGCCCACCCTTTTGGAATTGCTTTAAAATATTTTAAAAACTTAACCAGACCTTGTCTACTTAAGACATTTTCTCTTCATATACCCAACGAGTGTAAAATACACAGCAGCATAGTTTTGTGCCACGTCTTTACAAGCTTTTTAATACCTACTGGTTTCTTAAAATACTTACAACACTTAAATTACTATTTGTATACTCAGTATCAGGTCAGGATATTAGCTGAGGATAGTTTGAGAAATATGTACTGATGCTGGGACTGTATTTCAGAATCTATCCTTTAAAAAGCTTAATGAAACCTCCCCAAAGGGTAAGACTTGCAAAATCATGAGTTGTCAATGCACATTTAGACCTCTTCTTTTCTTTCTCTCTTCTTCTCCCAAGAATTTTCCCATTGAAATGGCAGTTCAGGATATGAATAATGATTCTCAGCTATACTCCAGGAAAAAGATGTGGACGAAGAACTTATCTGATCCTATGATCTTTTTTTTTTTTTCTTTTCAGCGGGGTGGGGAGTATGGTGTGAGGACGATGAGGATGCCTACATTCTGGGGGAAAGGTTATGGTCACTTGTAATATATCTCAGGATTGGAGGTAAAGAGGATATAGCTTCCAAAATAATAGATCTCTCTCTTTATGCTGCTTTGCTGTTTCCAAGCTCAAGTGCATGTTTAAGCCTGCTCAAAGAACAACTTTTTGGTAGAAAATAATTTTAAGTTAGGCCTTTAAATAGATTTGTAAATAAGGCAGTTTTTATAAGGCAACATTGAGTTAAAACACTGAAATGTTGCTTGTAAAGCTCTTTTCAACTCCAGGTACCAAGGTTCAGTTTTTGTTACTTTACCCTCTACCCCAATCCTTTTGCAGCTGGGGTCAAAAAAGCCCTGCAAGGCAGCATGGTTTTGCGCATGCTATCAGTCCGCTCCCATAGACTGAAGTATCAGTAAAAGGGCTAGAAGGCTGAATGCAGATCTGTACGGTGGCAGCAGTTTGGATGAGGGGGATGCATTAAAACCCACGTGACCCCTGCAGCACAATTCTCTTTTATCTCTCTCCTCTCCACCGCCCGGAGACTAAAGAGCTCGACTCCATAGAGCTCATCTCCTCTGAAAGTCTTCCCCAGGCTTTGCTTGTTTCTGACCCTCTGGTATTTCTCGCAGTATCTGTTGTGGCTTTATAAACTTTACTGGGAACTTCTAAGGTGTTTGGAGCAATCTGATAAATATATATGTTAGAGAGAGTTAGAGAAAAATATAAAACATTTTGGGACCTCTTTAAAAATTCCTAAAGTTTTACTTCACTTTTACGCATTAGAAATGGGCTGTTTATTTGAATAATGGATTTTTTTTTTTCCCTTTTACTTGCTAATAAACACTTCCTTCAAAGAGTTGTGGAAGTCCTTAATGTTAACTGCTGTACTGCAACAACCCCTTAGTCTGAGTGTGAATTCTCTAGTGTATAAGCATTCACTCTTTTTATTTCTTCCTCGGACATAAAACCACATAAACCAGCCCGCTGCAGGCTGGATAAATCTTTCTCATAATGAATTGTTTTATGCAGATGACTTCTGAGAGGGGTAAAAACGTACATGTGGTTACTATGTCAACAAACGACGGGATTTAGGCATTTTTCTCAAGGATTTACGTCTGCAGAAGGCTGAGGGAAAATTTATGGAGCGTGTTGTGCTGACCCCCTTCCAGCTGTTCCTCCCCCTGCTCGCACGGGAGGCACAGGAACGGCCCCGGGGCGCGGCGGCTCCTTCGGAGACCCCCAAGAGCTCGGAGGAGCCGTAGAGAGCTGCTGCTCCTCCGGGCTGCTCAGAGGGAGCTTGGGGCGTTTCGGAGGAGAGCGAGAGCACTCCTGCTTTGCTTTGTGCTGAGCTGAGATCCTTACTTGGTTTTGGGGGAAGGAGTTGTACATGCAAGTGCCTGCTGTACTTTCTGAGGAGACGGCAGAGAGGTAAGACAGATATTTTCACTTAACGAGTTTCCTTTCCTGCTCTTTTCCTCTTTGCTCCCTAAGTTAACGAGCTCTCACCAGCATCCCGGTCCTGTTACATCCACAAGCCTCCGAGCCTGTCTGATGGCCGCTGCTGTGGTCCAGCAGTGGCTGCTTTTCTGCAGCTTGTGAGGCACCCCGGGCAAGGAGGTG
>JAAGNO010013692.1:2660-28695 GCA_033439905.1 Ceryle rudis | reverse complement strand
GGGCGCCGCTCTTCTTCCTCCTCCTCTGCCTCTTCCTGGGCTCGGGCCGGGCCGGGGGCGCAGGTGGGTGCGACGGGGCTCGGGTCTCTCTGCGGCCGTGGGCGGGCGGCGCGGGGCAGGCGGCTGCCGCCCAGCCTGTGCTTCTCTGGGCGCCTCCTCCCCGCCGGGCTTCCGGCCCGGGAGACAGCGGAAGCCCGGCAGGCGAGGGCCCGGGCCGGGGCAGCCTTGGAGGCGGCTGGCGGGACATAGCTGGAGCTGGTGGGTGCCGGAGCCGCAGGGGGAAGCGGAGCGGATTTCACCCTTTCCTCACCCTGCCGGCGCTTGGCTCTCTGGGGAGGCTAAGCCCGAGTTTCTCCTGCCGCCCCCGGGGTTGCTGCTCCTGGAAATGTGCTGCCACCGGCTCGGGTCCCGGCCCGACGCTGGCTCTGCGGCCGGCTGCTGGGCGGAGGGCAGCATGGCCTCGAACCGGCTGCCTCCGCGAGATAGCGGCTGAAATCTGCAACGGGTTCGGCCTTGGGCGGGGATTGATAGTCGTTGATGTGGTGGTACCTGTTCACCAGCTCTGCTGGACCCTCCTCTGTTTGTTCTGTTAGCTGACAGTTTAGCTACGGATCGATTTAGACTTCACGGGAAGTGCTTTGTCAAAATGGGGGTGTGTGGGGATTTGCTCCTCTGTAGCTCAGCAGTGTAATCCCGGCTTCAATGTGTATCCCAGTAAGTGTGGGAGAACTGCTGTGGTGTGTCTTGAATGAGGTGTGCACGATGGATAGTGTGGCCCTTATTCAGGCATGCAGGATTTTATGTGGCCCTTATTGAGGCACTCCATGAGTTCAGCATGTCTGCTGACGTTTTCTCATGTTCATCAAGGCCTGGCTGGCTGGCTGGTCTGTGACTGGTGAATCCCATGGGGCTCTCTGTTTGAGGGCAGCTGCTGTTCCAGGCCTGCAGTCTATGGCTGGTTTTGGAAGTCCAAATGCCCATGGGTGGGTTGAGGTGAGCCGAGGGGACCCGCTGCAGTCAGTGTTGCCCAGTGCTATCCCATCAGCAGCAGTGGGATTTCCCAGGAAGCTGTTCTGGTGTTTGATTTGTGCGTATGGCCTCCTCCCCCTCTGCACTCTCTCTCGTAGGCCTGGTGCACTGTATTTCTTCTGTTGCAAATGGAGGTGCTACACTTTAAGCCAAAAGAAGAGCCAGCTGTCATCACCCATCCCCACTTGGCCTCGTGTTTCTGCTATTCACCTTTTTCAGGCTTTGGGTCTTGTCTGACAGTATGAGAAGCCAGTTCGGTATGCTAGAACAACAAAAGCCCATCCAAAAAACCCCAGACTTCTCTTTTTTTGCCATTTAGTAAAATGATGTGTTCTAAGGCTGATGCAGGGGAAGGGCTCAGAAATCATTCAGGAGCAGGAGCAGAGGCTATGAAACCGATGGTTAGGTCAGGCCAGAGTGCTTTCACTCGCTTGAACTTGTGGCTTCACACTCTGCTGTGTGAAAGCTTTGACTTGTGGCTTGAAGAACCAGGAAGTCTCTGCATCAGGAAAAAACAATCTGAGCACTGATTGGCAGATGCTTTAAAAGAGCCTGTTTAGTGAGACCCCATTGCAGACAGAGGGAAAGAATGAGGCATTTCTGCCTTTCCCTGGCTGAAGGTAGTTTGGGTTTCTCTAGGCTAGTTGCATGTGTAGTGCTTTTTGTTACTTTGGCTCATAGAAACTAATGATCATTATGGAGTTCAGTGTGTGGTTTCAGAAATTCAAGTAACTTCCCTTGTCAAGTTGAGGTATCTAACCAAAAGATTAATGCCTTCCTTCAATGCGCTATGGAAACAGCTCCTCTGTGCAGTAGGAAGTGCCTTGTGGTGTACAGCCCCCCTTGATGTTCAACTATAAAGTAATAGATCTGACATTTTTTTCAGTGTTTTTGAAGCTAGTAGAGGAAATGATCTGTATCTGAATGCTAATATAAGGCAAAATAATCAGTGTGCAGTTGAGGAGAAGATGAACCAGCTGCCCTCATCCTTAATTGCTTTTTCCTTCTTTTTTTTTTTTTTTTTTATTTTAAAGAGGGAGGGAAGAAAATTTGCTAGTGCTTGTGTTTATTTCTGACAGCTTTCTTGATTTTTGTAAAATTAGTTTGTATCAGATGTCTGAGTGCACCGATTACTGATGTTGTGAGATACCTTTACCACATGCCAGACCAGCAGTGAGAGTGGTACAAAGAATCTGTGTGAGTGGAAAGTGAAAACTTTTCTTGAATGAAGGAAGGGTTACTTAGTGGCTTTTAAAATACCCCAAAAAATTTAATAGTTGAGATATCAATTTGAACTGTAAGGAATCCAAACCAGGTTTGCAGTGCTGATCTGTAGCCTAAGGCAATGTGTGTTTATATAAGAGCGCTACTCAAAAGTTGAGGCTAAGAAACTAATAATATACCTAATTAAAACTTTGAGAGTTATTTTGTATTTTGGAGTTAGGGTTTAATGCAACTTTGTGAAGATTTGTGTCATCTCTTTCCTGTACATGGAGGATGTTAAGAGCCAGAATGTAGCGTAAGTGCTTGACTTCTGATCTTACTTATGTAAAAATAAGCAAACTGTGTCTTAGGAATCTTTTTTTTTTTTTTTAATCAAAAAAAAATGGAATTTTTATCATGTGGGATACCATGTCATGTCATGATTATCTTTATGCTTAGGACCTGTTAACCCAGAATGTTTAATGTGTTTGTCTGCTGCATGGACAAACACAAGTCAAGTGTAGAAGGAAAACCTTTCTCCTTCTTAGGGACAGACAGACAGTGAAGCCTCTGCCCAGCAAGTCTGTGCGGGCTCCATCCTTGGGGGCTCCAGGACATTCCTGGATGAAGCCCTGAGCAGCTTGGGCTGATGTCAGAGCTGGCTCTCCTCAGGGCAGGGGCTTGGACCAGAGACCTTCCGAGGGCCCTTCCGGCCTGAGTGACTGCAGTGCTGTGGTAAAAAAACTGAGGCTTTTCCAGTTTTAAAGGTATTTGATAACTGCGTTTTCCTGTTTTCTGCACCTTACCCTACTTGGAGTAACCTTAATTTCTTTCTTTAGGCTGTCCCAGTTCCTTGCTGTTCGTTTCCTTGTCTTTCAGTGGTTTTTTTGGTTCTCCAGCCTGCCATTTTGCGCTGTTTGCCAGCTAACATCTTCCTCCAGCTCCTATCCCACTTAACTTCTCGTCTGCCTGCCTTTACTTCACCCACCTCCATTTCCCTAGCAGTCGGTTCTCTGCCTTTTGCTCATCTGGTCTCCTCCCTCCCTTCCCTCTCCTTGTTTTTTCTAACCCTCCACCCCCAGCTCAGTGCCTGGCCCTTGATTGTGCTCCAGTCCCAATAGACAGCTTCCTCCTATGCTCTGCTTGGGTCAGCAGGAAAGTGGTTCTTCTCTTGTACTAGAGAAACAAGTCTGCTCTCTGGTTCTGTGTTGCTCGCCTCCTGACAAGCTGCTCGAGACTGACTGCACTCTTTCCTCACCCCCGGGAGTTTGTAGTGCAACTGAATTCGGGTGGACATTACTACTAGCAGAAGGTGCGCTTCTAACAGAAGTTTCTGTCCTTTTCGACATTGTGAAATTGTTTTCAAAAGTGTCAGAACTTCAGAAGGCTTGCAAGTAGAACGTTGTCCTGTATGTTTGTGAATGTTTGAGAGGGATTTATTTATTTATTTTCACATCTTTCTTGGAATGTTTCCATGAAGTGACCTCAGTGTTTTCAAACAAGTTAGCAGGAGGTAGATCATCAAGGAAAAATGTGTTCTGAGTTGTTAACACAGTAAAATGTGAGAAACAGACAATTGAACTAGATGAGCTTTTAGTAATGACAAGTGGCAGTGAGCCTTAACGTATAGCTTCATGGGGGAGCTGGGGTTTATTGTCTTGTGCTCGGCTCGGTACTTTCAGTGCTGTGTTCTGTATAGAATAAATAAAAGCAGTAAACTGCAATTCAGTGCCTTGTGGATGGCAGGGACTTAAATGCACTGCACCTAGAAACAGCACAAGGAGTAATGGTTTTGCCTGCAAAGCAGTGAAAATGTAATGTATGCTGATGGAATTTGGAGACTAAAAGTTGGTTGCTGTATACTTGAATGCTTTAATAGTTATTTTTCTCTTCTCACTTTAGAATCTTCTCACCGTTTACCAGCGCCAAAGGATGTGGTGGTTTATTCCTATAACTTTTGTAGTTCACTGAGGTGGTCTCCTGTTAAAGTGGATAGAGGCTTGGTGTTATATACGGTCCATTTCAAAACGTAAGTAAATAGATGTAAAACCAACCAAACTGTTTCTATCCTAATCCAGTAACACAACTGGTTTAAAAGTAAAAATAGAAATTAATAAACAAAAGAAAGAATGAGTTGTCTAGTGCAGATGCTTTTGTGTTTATCTTAGAGCAGCTTCAGAAGTCTCTTAGCCCATTACGTTCCACTAAACTGATCAAAGATTGAAGGCCTGAAGAGCATGTAGAAATGTTGCTGCATAGTTTCCTGTATAATTTTAGCTTTTCTAAATTCTCCCTCACTAATTTTATTTTTTTTTCCCTAGATACTGAGGAAATGCAGGTGCTGAAGGGCTGTGGAATTCAACCTGCATGGAAGCGATAGTTTTATAACATACTCTGTTGTTACAAAAAATTGTCTGCATGGGAGGGATGATTCTTTAGATAGTTTTGCTGTTCTGCTGATGCTTTATTTGCCCTTTGTTTTGCATTGCAGAGGGGCCTTTAACCAGTGGGATGAGATGAACTGCACCCGTATCACCCAGACCGAATGCAATTTCCCCTGGTCACTGAAGGAGCGGCGCTGGACGGTTGTTTTGCGTGTGAGGGCTGAGCTAGGGCAAGCCACTTCTGACTGGGTGGAAACAGATCCATTTGTGGCAGAGAGAAACAGTAAGCTATTTGCGATTTCGGTCTCTCTCAAAGGAGATTCTTTGAAGGAAATGCTTGTTGTCTGTTCTAGGCTTTTTTGACTCCATTATGTACAAAAGCCAAGTGAGAGAGTGGTAGGTGTTCAGTTAACAAAGGCCACAAAACCTTGGTGCATCACTAGGAATTTGATATATTAGTTAGTCTCTCTGATGTATCTGTGGATTGTGATGCAGGATTGTGAGTGGGATCCTTTGGGAGTTAGGATAGCATTGGGCGAAAGGGAATACAAGACAAAGGAGGGGCTTGGTGTGGGAGACATGTTTGTGTGTCTGGTCCTTGTGAGAGCAAGAGGAACATTACGTGCCTGAGAGATCAGTTCCTAGGCACCAAGATCATGGGCTACGCAGTCAGACTGTTCTCTTCCTTTAAACTTTGGGTCAGTCCCACTTGAGAGGGGAGCTTCAGGAATTTGTGAGGATGCACAACACGGCATTTGCAGTTGTACTGCAACAGAAAGTAGAAAGAAACTGGATTTTTTTCAACCGGGAAAAAGATGATGGGCACCAGTTTTCTCTAAGTGAGCAGGTTCTGCTGGATTTTTTTGAGGTACAAAAAGCAATGATTGCATGCAATTATTGATTTTTACTGTTAATAGTTATCCCTTTTTAATATGCAAGTTGTTAACTAACATTTGCATAAGTGGGTTTTTTTGAGATCCTGGAGTGCTCTACAAATGCCGATAAGTTTAATGGGTGAAAGGCATCAGGATACAAAGGATAAATTACTAATGACTATATATGATCTGTGATGACACAAATCTCTTGTATTAGGGCTGACAGTACATTATATAATTTTTCATGATTTAGACCTCTGAGTACATCAAAAGTGTGTCATCATCTTTACCTTACTGGACAGATGGAGACATCAAAGCAAAGAGCGGGAAACGAGTTATTTCTCTTCCAATATGTCGACCCAAACATCGTGGTTTTTAGGGAACATGGAATGTGTGACAGGCTATTTGAAGAAAGAAAGGGAAAAAAAAAAAAAAAAAAAAAAAAAAGACAAAGGAACAAAATTGTATCACCATTAACTGCAGATAAATTCAGATGCATTTTAGTGAATATTTACCTAATTTACAGGGAAAGTTAACAGGAAACATTTAAAAATTACCTAATTTCACTTATGTTTTCAAGGTTTTTTTCCTTACATTTTTTAATAAAGTAGGTATCGTAAATGCATAAAGTAGATGAGAAAATGTTGTAGTATTCCTTTCTTAAGAAAAAGCAGTTGATATTTAGCATGTTTGCTAAGAGTATCTAGGCACAGCTGAAGACAGTGTGATGAGGTTTCCTGTATTCCAGAGATTCACTGCTCTTTCTGTGTTTGTTTTCAGCTACTATAGGGCCCCCTAAAGTGAACAGTGTGATTGAAAGCTCTGACTCACTTCTCATTAGTGTTACACCCCCTTTTGGATCTGAATCAGGTGACTTTTTTCAGTATCATGTGTCCTACTGGGAGAATGCAACAAGTACTACTAAAAAAGTAAGAATTCTCACTAATTTATTTTGTTCATAATGCTTTTGTGACTAAGAGATATGACCCTCGGTGTTTCTTGGCAAAACAGCAGAATTGGGGGAAGAATGCTAATGTCTTTTTTTTTTTTTTTTTTTTTTTTTTTTTTTTTTTTTTCCTTTTCTTTCTCTATCAGTGAAGGTCATGATTCAGTGTCTTGGGGAAAAAAGGAAGTTAATTTGGTCTTGGCACAAGTATTGCAGACATTACAAAACTTTCAAAGCCACCTTTTTTTCTTCCATGTGAAATGAAGATTAAATCACATTGCAGATCAAGGGAGAGAATCCACAAAGTGTCAAAGATGGCTTTAAAATGACATTTAAATTCCAAAGTTCGCTTAGGCAGTTTGGAGACTGAAATATCCTTCCTCCTTTCCCATGCTGGGCTTGTTGGTGCCGGCTGCTTCACTTAACAGGCTGCTTTGGCCTGATGTTGCCTGTTCCTAGGTCAGAAAAAGGCAGAGTTATTAGAAATGTGGTGGACACAGCTGGCGTGAGCTGGCCCTGTTCATGTTGGGACTTAAGAGGTGTTGATCTGGTTGTCCACTTATGCTGCTGTCTGGGGCCCTGGAAATTGTGCTTTTGACAGGCCAGCATTGCAGAGGAGGGATTGTTAGATGTTTGTTTTGTTATTTAATATTTGAAAAATAGGAAAGATTCAAAAGAAAGGAATTCTGAAGTCAAGGGTTTAAAAAACAGAAGCAGAAAAAAAACATTTAAAGAAACTCTCTTGTTCCAAAGACCTTGCTAAATCTGAAATGTTTTCACTTCTTGCCTCTCTTGCACCAAACTGTATTTTTTTGCCACACATAAAATAACTTCATGTTTGAGATCCAGACAAGAAGTTACTCATATATGCTTCTGTAGGCTTCACCAAGGCTGTTATTGTAGGTGTGGCTGTGTGGAAACTAAAGGTTTTGCACTGCCAATCATCAGCCCTTTTCCCTTTCAGTAGAAGGGGCTGAGATGCTGGAAGCTCTTCACTGAACTACACTTCTGTCAGCCTCCTCGGATGGTGGAGTCACTTCTCATGGTGCTTCCCCTGTCCCCTGTCCTCCCCCGCCCAGTGCCGTGCTTACTGCTTGAGCTGCTACAGAAGCTGCATCAAAGTGTCCAGCAGCGTGATGTGCATCAAATGAGACCTTGCATCAGTTTTCATGCCTCTGCTGTTAGTGCCCTTATAGATGGTTTTAAATGCTCAGGCTTAATTTCATGTAAATATAATGACATTTCAAATGCATTCATGTAGAAAAGGTGAAATATATTTCACTGCTGCTCTTGTTTGGGAAAGCTGAATTATGAAAAATAAAATTGTGATTTTTGTTTTCTTTTGAATGAGAAATTTAAATCCCCTCCCCATGTTTGCGTTGAGGACAGGTCTGGTTTTTATAGTAACACCTTTTTTTTTTTTTTTTTTTTTTTTGTCTTTTAAACAGGAGACAAAGACAAGCAATACACTATTCAAAATCGGAAATCTAAAGGAATTGACACTTTATTGTTTTAGAATTCAAGTAGAATTGATAACACGTTTAAATCTCCAGTTACTTGGACTGCCGAGTGTCCCAGAGTGTTACAGAACTACAGTCAGTGGTATAAATAGAATTTTGATGGTTTTTTTGTGTATAGTGTAGAACATGAGTTTTAGATCGTGTAACTGGCCACTTACATACCTGTATTTGTCAGGAGTGCTAAGAGTAATTGATAGTAATTCACAGTTATTAATAGAAAAATAATAAGGATTTTTTTCTGTCAGTAGTTGAGGATTTGTGTTGTATTCTTTGCCTTGTCCTCTTCCTTTATAAATACTGCTATTCTAGAAATATGCAAGAAAAAAAACCCCACAGATACTTGGTCTTTAGCAGAAGTCATTGACGAAGGAGATGGTGTTACTCTTGCAGATCCTCTCACTTGGCTACTGCCTCCTGCAGTACAGGAACATCCCTCTCTTCTTTGATCTGCTTCCTTCTCTGACATTTCAAGCTCCATGTTTTGACATGAGAGAGAGCGTGAGCGGAGGAGAGGGCATGTACAAGATAATGGAGTTAATCCCTCCCTCAAATCTCTCCATGTAACACACAGGCACAACTGATCTTTAGCATGCTTTTAACACGCTGGATGGTGAAAACTGCCTATGCATTTTCTGAAGCCCCACAGGAGCTGACCTTCTGAGGAGCATTGACCAAGTATTTGATCACAAGCTCCTGAGTTGTGTTATTGGAGTCTCCAATGCCCTCTTTGCTGAAAGGAGGTTTGTGGTTTGAAAGAGAAGCCCTTGCTAGGGCATTAACAGCCCTTGCTAACAACTTGGAGCTGGAAGGACAGACTGTACTCCCCACCTGCCCTCTGCCCCCCAGCAGTGATTCCTCTGTCTCTGCTATTGCCCCACTAGCAGGTCAAGTAGAAGCTTGCTGTAGGCTGTGTGTTTAAGGGGCAGAAGCTGGTGGGAGTTGGTGACTTCCATGTAGTATCACAGACAAGCTACTGCCGAGCACAGCTGTTGAGAGTAGGGTTGCGATCTTAGACTTGCAAATTACACTTTGATTACCCAGTACAGTAAATTTCAGCTTGCTGAATATTGTTTTACATTTGATAATGTATAAAAATGAGCCTAATATATGCATATGGGTGATTTGGGGTTTGTTTGTTTGTTTGTTTGTTTGTTTTAATAATTTTGTTTGGTTGGTTTGTTTGTTTTGTTTTCAGAGGCAACCAGAACTGGATATATTATACTAATATTTGTGTTGGTGTTACTGTTTGTAAATCTGGTAACTGTTGGTTTGTTTCTTCTGTGGAGACATCACAAAACAATTAAATATTGGACACAGCCACCTTTAGAAATCCCATCACACTTTGAAGAGGTATGTATAGGGATTTAATTTTTCTTTGCCCCCTCCCCCTGTAGAAGACAGTGATGATCTTGGAGTGAATATGAGGGAAGCCAGTTGTTGCATAACAGAAGTAGATATAAATAATTGTTGACTTAGTGTAAACTGCTGCTTTCCTCATATATCGTCTCCTGCTTTATTCCTCTTTTATTGAACTGAATTATTTTTTTCGCCCTGCACAAAGATACAAATGCTGTTATACTCCTGTTACAAAACCAAAGGTTCTCTGTTCCTTAACTACCCCTTGTCCACCCCTTTCTTTGCTTAGCTAAGTCATTGGGCCTGAAATAGTTGCTTACTTGTAGTAAAAAATTCTTGTGTGCTGCAGAACATGTACTTGGGACCTAGGTCTCTCATTATAAATCAAATATGGAAAAGTGAACACTGATAGTTTTAAGAGGAATGACTGACTTGAGAACTATGGACTAGCAAGGGGAATGTTCTTGGGCTTCCCAGACCCCTGTGGTTTTAGCAATACTTAGATGAAAAAGTCATCCTGGGACTGTTTAGTCTCCTTGTAGCTTACACATTCCTGTACTAAATGTTATCGTTCATCTTCCTCTTTCTAGTATATAAACAGGAAGTAGGCTTTTAAGCAGTGTTTTTCATTTAGAAGTTCTCATTCAGCATACATTCATATTTTTAAAAGCTTGTATTTCTTTACAGTTCTTTAAGGTGTAGTTCTTTGTGTATATATCTATGTATCAGGGTAGTCCATTATACTACGGTAGTTCTGAGACTGTGGAGCTGTTTTTACAGATGATTATAGAAGTATGGGTGAATGAAATCAGATTCTGCAGAGTTCCCTCCATGCTACCTCAGCTACTCTTTCATGGGGACTCGGTAGAAGTGGCTGTATCACGTATCAATCAAAGTATATGTCACATAGGAAAAAAAAAAAAGGCAAACCTTGTACGGTGTACTAAAAGAGTGTAGCATTTCATGTAGAGGAGGTGGAAGAAATAGGGTCTTTCATTGTGTGTTATGGTGTAATTGTATTAATCACACAACAAAAATAGATGCTGTTGAACAGTGGCGAGCCTGGTTTGGGGCAAAATACTGATAAGAAAATGAAGGAAAATCAGTAAATGCACAGATTTTTTCAAAAGTGTATTTTTAAAAGGGATCAAGCAGCCCCAGGCTTCTCTTAAAATGCTTTCCATGAGTACAGAATACCTCTTGATTTTTGTTTGGTTTTTTTTTCTTTGTTTGGTTTATTTATTCTGTGTGTGTGTCTGTGTTTTTGGTTGGTTTTTAAAGCAGTTTTGTGTGTAGTCTTAGAAAAATCACATTTCCTTGTTTTACAGAAGGATCTCAGCTTTCAATGTCTTGAGTTACAGGGAGCAGGTCTACTGCAGAAATGCCTCACATAGCAAAGAAAACTGAGGTTCATTTAGATCTTAAATAGGCAAAAGTGGATGTATTTGAGGTTCCCATATGAAACATGTTTTTAATACACCCAAAAAAAAAAAAAATTTCTGTTGCTCATTTGCCTTGCTGTGACTACTGACAGTGATGCCTCAATTGAAAATGAAACTAAGGTTGATTTTGTCCCACCACAGATGTGACTTGAGCTGCGGTCCCATCTTAGCCACATTATGACACCTACTACAGTACAGAAACAAGCTCTTGAGTAAAACTGCAAGCTGTAGAACAGTAAATAATAGTTTGTTGTTGTGTTTTGGTTTTTTTTTCTTTTAACAATTTAAAGGTGTCTGTTCCAGACTTTTAAATTTTATTTTTTTTTTAATCAGGGAAAACATGTTCAATGTCAGATGTTTTTTATGTACATGAAGGGGTAAATAGCTCCAATTCCCTGTGAAACACAAGATCAGCTTAGTGATAAGGAAAGTACAAGGGGGTGGCAGGAGGAACAGAAAGAATTTTCTCTGGCCTACTTTTTTTTTTTTTTCCCCTCATGCTCCTTTGATTATGCATTCGTTGTAAAGCTGATGACTTAATTTTGGAGGAAAGGGGAGCAGGGTGCAGTCAAAGCAAAAAGTAACTACAGGAGAACAGTATCACTAGAGCTTTTTTGTAATTGTAAAAGATGCAGATCTGACTTGCCTGACATTGAGCAAACCAGAATCATTGATCTCCTTTGCTCCATCATTGCTTTAGACAAGCTGTCAGTTGTCTAACTGCAGGCTGCTTTAATCACTTAAAACCAAATTATTTTTTTTTTTGCAGAAAAAAGGTTTTTTTAACTTCTTCCTTGTTCAATGTAGTTTCAAGGAAATCCAGAACAGACTATACATTTAGCAGCTCTCTTTGTGAATTCTATTTTGAAGCAAGTTGCTTATACTATAGATGGTGGTGTCTCTCCCTCTCTGTAATTTCTACTACATCTCTTCTGCAGATAGATCTCTTAAATTGTGTCGTTATGTCTGGCTTTTTCCAGTATTTGAAGGACCCGAGCACTCCTGGTTTAGAGGTGTTGGACAATTATGCCTATGACGATCCCCCTGATTCTTTATCGTTTGTACTCTGTGGAGAAGGAAGCCAGGCCTCTGGCAGCAGTTTGGACGATCACGCTCATTCACACAACATCTCCGGCGACAGTGAAGTAACTTAAATGGTGTCCTGGTGAGAGTGCCTGTACTAAATTTTTGCAGAGGCTCCTGGCTGTGAGTGATGCTGTGTGGCTGCTGGCTGGACAGACAAGCAGCTCTGGACAAAGTGAGGCCACTTAGAAATCCCGAGCAAGATGTTGCTTCGTGAGAATAGCCGTGAACCCTGAGCCTCTGTTTAAATGGCTTCTGCTGCACTTGAATAGCAACTGTGTTCTGCCAAACAGACTTAAAAGCTGGAAGATGAAAGGGAAATGAACACTAAATTGCCTTAAGACAGATTGTTACAGAATAGTTATATTAACATCATTGCAAAATAATGGCACTTTATGCTAGGATGCAGTACAACCTGCAATGTTTCGGTGAGTGAATACTTGCACTATAAATTACTTGTATAGTGGTTTTTGTTTTGTTGCCTTGGGGAAGCTGTGAGCATGCCCCATGTAGCATATCTGTGCCAGGATGCTTTACAAATCATTTTAAGTACATGCAGCTTTCTGTGGAAGATAAAAAGGGCAGTCTAAAAAGAAATTTTACTTTCCTCTGTATGAATCAGTGTGCAAAGACCTGCTCTAAGAAAGGCCTCCTACTCTCGGCCTCCTACTCTCTGCCTCCTAACACATTTCTGAGAAGCATTAATCTTCTGCTCCTGCAGTGAGACAACTGTTCTTCACAGCAAAACAAACCTTAAAATCATTTTGCTCAGAATTTATCCAACATGTATCAGTAATTATCACACACTAAAATCGTTTTCAGTCCTGCAACTGAAAAGTTGACTGAGGGTTGTGTTTTGAGTCTCAAAGCAGAAGACTGCACCATTAATCCACACATCACAATCTCTTGGGGTCTGGGAGGTATTTTTATTAAAATCACACATTAACCACTTCTGTACTAAAAAATGCTGCTTTTATTTTACTTTTTTTTTTTTTCTGGGTTTGATACAAGTTGTTTAAAAAAAAATAAAAACAGAGAAATATGCTTGTTTAGTTGCAAATGACTTGTTCAAGTTACTCAGGTCTGTTAATGTACCTGGTCACTGTCAGGAGCTGTGGGTTATGTGAGGTAATGCTCTTCTACCTCTTCCAGGAATACACAGGACTAGCATGAAAAATGAGTAACATTTTTCTAAAAGCTTCTTGAGGTTCTTTCCTCACAGACTTTATCTAATCACTTGTGATTAGGCAGCATGCCAATATACCACAGTTATGTGAAGACTCACTCATAATTCCAGTCTGCTAAGAATTTTCAAGCCAGCCCTAAACTGCACAATACCTGCTTTTAAGTTCATCTATGTTCTTTTTATATACAGTGGTGTAAGCAAGTGAAGAACCGCAGGCTTGCAAAAGGACCGGCCTACATGCATAACAGAGGATGTAAGGTGTTGGTTAAAGCATCTCCTGTGACTGTTTAACAATACAGCATACAACTTCCTGAGTAAGCCCTGTGCTACACTTCCATTAGAGACAGTTGTTACTAAACATTTTTTACAGTTACACAAATAGGCCAAAGTTAAAAGCTTTTCCTTAAGAGTAACTCAAGGGTCCTTCACATCTGCCAACTGGAGCAGGCCAAGGCATTACCTATGAGCCAACCCTCTCCACCTTGGCCTGTCCTGGAAGTACCTGTGGTAGTAAAGTGGACCTCAGGATATTCTGAATGAAGCCTGAATGGTTCTTGCACCATGCCTTTTCTCTGCTTCAGCTACCAGAAAAAACATGCTCAAAGCCATAGAGACAATGATCATTTTAGTTCCCTAAAGCCAGAAGGGATGGTCAAGAAATATTTGCAAGAAAAAACTTCTAATAGCCAATACAGGTAACCCCAGACAGAAGCTCTTGCCCTGATCTTAAGAAAACTTTTTTAACAGGGAACTCGCATTAAAGCACACTGTAAGAGTTCTTCCAGAGTCAAACACTTAGCTTGTGCTGTTCAAGTGTAGGGTGCAAGATACTGCAGAGGGGATTGGCTATAGGCCACCCTTATTTCTCAGTAAAAAAGCCAACAAACATTCCCAACTTCCTAAGCAAGAAACTGACCTGAAGACAAACAACTTGAGTTTACTTATTAGCTGCTCTAAGACTTGCTTAAAGGTCAGTACTACTTGAGCTATTGAGTGCTAGTGTACAATTGCCTCATGAAGTTCACTATTTTGAGAACATAAGATAAGGTTTATTGCAGTTTTCTGAAATTACAACCAAACAGCCAACTTATGTACAAAGCTATGATTAACACCAGTGAATAAATCGCAAAACTCACTGCAGGGTGGTGAAATTGAGATGAAGTTAGTCTAGCCAGTAGCACAATTTCAGCTGCAGTATTTGCTTCATATTCTGTCCACTGGAGCAATTCCCACAAGGGAGCAATTAGATGACTAACAGTATACAGTAACCATGCACAGAAGTTACATTCTGCAGTTTAATACCATTTGGTCAGCAATCTTCATACATGGAAAGTTATTAAAGCATTTCAATCTATCTGGTGTCTAAAAGCTTTTAAAACCACATGAACTTTATAAGGAAGTCACCAACAACAATATGAACATACACGACCAGTCCAAAGCTATAAAACATCATTTTTCTCCCTTTCTGTATACTCCAGCTAGAAGAAACTGGATTTCATAATGAAAACATTCCCATAAAGTGCCCATGAAATTCAGGAGATAAATACATTTTAATGGGGGCAAATGGCCATCCTAAAACTGGCAATTATTTCAAGGTAAGATTGTGAGCAATAAATACATCTACTATATCCCCACTTGAAATGCTAGCCTTTTAAGTAGAAAAGATAATAGACAGCAGGATAACTGTTCATTTTCAGGGGAAAAAAAAAAATCCTCTGAAGAAAATGATGACAGTATAATTTTAAAGATGTTGGTCCGATTCTCATTTATTATTTATATTCCTTAAGTATGACTGGAATCTGTTTGTTGGATTTGGTTGGTTTTTATCTATTATCAGTAAATACGTGAAATACTAACTGATATCACACTGAACAGCATGAAAAGAATTCTAAGGATGGTGGTGCTACCAAATGCCATTTGTGCTATAACAATCAGAAGTCAAAAACAGTTTGATTTGCCATGCAGAACCTGCTTAATATTTAAACCTGCTTGCTTAAAAATTCATAACCTCTTACCAAAAAAAATAGCTACTTTATATTTTTCTGAACAGTTATATAAAATACTTAAAATCAGCTCTTACCTCAGCATACAATACAATTTACCCTCATTAAATACAGGCTTAGCTGAGTTACTTCCATGTGCTGACTACTTCAGGTTACGTGGGCAGCCCATGCAAAATTGGCTCTAGCTCACCTAGGCGTAAAAGTAATAACCCCTTTTAAAGGGTGTGGGGCTTTATCCTGCTTGTTCACTAATAGTTCTGCTGGAGTCTCTCACATGATAGGAAGGTTTGGAAGATCAAGTCTTAGGAGCTGATGGAAACCCATGTATTTGAAGACATAAGCCTGAAGATTTCAGAAAGCCAGCCTGACTTTCTGTTTTTAAGATATATACAGTCATATGTACATATTCACAAATCTTTCCTGTGAAAAAAGGGAGCATATTACAGAAACTGTAATTTGTCTCAGTTCATACAATCTAGAAAGCAAAATGAACAAATAAATGTAAATATATCTACATACATAGTACGACATAAGAACTGTGGAATAGACAATGCTATACGTGATCTCTCATCCCCATAAATCTTCTGTTCTTCCAAACTTGTAGATCAGAGTACTAAAAAAAAAAAAAAAATCAGACCATACATAAGGTGGAAAAGGTAATTTTAATAGTATCCTTATAATTTTATACTATCTACACTGCAAATCAACATCCCCCAAGTAATGTTAACTTCTATGCAAACCAGTATCTGTTTTTCATACTTAATGTTTCATTTACTATGCATTGCTAAAACTAAGAAATCCAGCTGAAGCAACTGCTCCAATACAAAACCATCCAGTCTCACTGTAAAAGCAGCTGCCCTCCTAAAGGCAAAAAAGCTGGGAGAGGAGAGGGAGAAGGGAGCATGTTTACAGCATGTTTAAGTAAAAAACTGGTGGAGTAACAAGGAGGCTGAAGCACAAGTCTTGAAGGAGACACATGGTTCAGGGAATAGACATTACGGAACAACACCGATGGAAGAGAATCTGATTTGATCAAAACAAAAGTTCTGTCTAAGGACACTAAGAAGAACATCGCTGATTGCTCCAGGCCTGGACTAAGGAAAGGAGTCCATGGCAGTGGACAGACTTATCAAATGTTACTGCTTAAAGTGCATGGTGGGAAAAAAAATAACAAAGATCCTTTTTAAAACATTGTAGTCTGTCTCATAGCTCACATCTAGAAAACAAATTTTAGACAATAAAAGAAAAGAAATAAACCTAAACTATATCTACATACATAGTACCATAGTAACTAAGGAAAGATTTTCAGAAACAAAAAGCATCTTCAAAAATACGTTCATGAAACTATTAAATAAGATAAAAGGTTTCAGACATGGTAAAATTATTCTCAAAAGTCTGCCTCCATCAGCATCCCATTTCAATCACGTGCAACACTGCAGAAGAGATTTAGGAACTGCTATTTTCTGCAGGAACACAACTGATTTTCCAAACAGGAAAGCACAGTGGAGCCAGTCAGTCTAGCTCACAGCAAAGCATTTGATATGGTGCTAGAAGTAAAATTGTTAGCCCAGTAATTTAAGTGCATAAGAACTTGCAAAAGAGGAGGTTATGTGAACTTTTTCAGTGACTGAGCTTGGAACTTACACTTTTTAATGCTTTGTCTTTTATTAATTAATAAAGTTAATGAATTGTAGAACACATTATATATATAAGAGTTATTACAGATACAGATAGTCTCCAAGTATCATATGACATACTTAATGATATAAGCAAATGAAAGAAATCAACTGATACTACAAAACGTACCATCACGCTCTTAAAAAAAGACAATAAATTCTCTTCATAACTGAGACCTCATCCAAATTTAGGTGTATCAATTACCAGATAATTGATCTATTGGTATGAAATAGTAAGGAAAAGGGAAATGGGATCTCCCATCTAGTGCTGTCAGGATATATGCCAAGGTATAAGGTATTTGTACTACAGAGATGAAAGTGTTACTGCCATTACCCAAAGACACTAACAATACGTTACCCAAAATACTGTCTATATTCTTGGTCATCTACATTCTAGAGCTGTAAATTAATTAAGATCAGAAAGAGATGGACTAACAGGAGCATGAAGAGCTTCTCATGGGCTGAGGAGAAAATAAAACATTTATTCTAAGCACTGGAGCAAAGGGAGTAGAAAAAAAAGAGTGAAAAAAAAAGTTTTTAGGAAATAGTTGGATCGGTTTATGCATTGAATAATATCCCATCAGGTCTCTGTAAAACGTCAATATACTCAGTGACCCAAGAGGTCCCTTCGGCTTACATGCCACCTTCCTCAAGTAAAGGTCAGGGTAGGTCATAAATTGAAATATCAAGGGTCCTGCACTGAAAGCAGCCAACTCCACATCGTTGAAGGTCCAAGCCTGGAGTCAGCCTCCAGCTTTTGTAACTTATTTTCCAGGACTATAAATGTGCATGAAAACAGGTAAGTTAGATATCCCTTTTGAAAGGGGGAAATTTGCCCAGGTAACTTACCTGAAAAATATCAACGCATTTTGGAAAAACACTGCTAATCCAGGGTAAACATTAGTGTCTGCAAAGTAAGTAACAAAGGAAATATTAAGTTCTTTTGTATGGAAGGTGTATTTAAAACACTATTCGCATTATAACTCTGACTACAAAACTAGATGGCATGGCTCTGACAAGAACAGACTTCCATTTCTGCTTTTTAGCTGACAGCAAAACTACTTTGCTATATGTGAAAAGAAACAAACTTACTCTGTGTAACGTATGCTCCAAAAAGAATCCACATTGAAGCAATAAGTGAACCAAACATCAGCATAAAGCCAATAAAGAGCCAGACCCGAGCACCTGCAGGAAACATTAAAACCTCTGAGAACCATGTAGACTATTACCCATAGTAACAGAGTAGTATCTTGGATCATCTGTCACGATACAATATGTTATTTTGTTGAAGGCACAAAGGTGAAGTGTTTAACCCTGTATCAACAAACCAAAACGTGCATGCTCTAATAAAACGCGTGGATGTAGATGGATTCCCCTTATTTTAGTGAGCAGGCACAACTACTGGAATTTTCCCCTCACCTGTACGTAACGCCTATAGCATCATTTAACACAACTTGGAGTGGACTAATGATGAAGTGCTTTGTCAAAGCTAGAGTGTTTCTGAGGTAAAGGTGGCACTCCAATGGAGTATATAAACAAACACTTCCTGTGTGTACTTTAGAAAGGTATTTTCAGATGGGCAACATCTACCATAGCTAGACATTACTTGATGAAAAAAGGAAGATGATGCCATAATAATAATCATCATCAATTATTAATAATAATCAACCTGTTCACTCATGGGAAAGGAAAAATCTTTCTTTGCAAAGATTCTCTCAAGTTGATTTATGAATGACGCACACAAAAAAACCCAAAAACCAAAACCAAAAACCATCATACACTCGTTCAAAAATCAGTAAATCCTACCAGATTTATGATGAGGCATTCTACCAATCACATGAAAACAGATGCTGGGATCCACGTAGGAAATGGTAAGGGAATTACAAATGAAAGCAAAGAGAGGACATCAGGTCCACAGACACCACACAGTAGGTGGCATACAGAGGAAACAGAATGTTTGTAATACATTCTAAAATAAGACATGCTAAGGAATGTCTGCTGCATAGCCTAACACAAGGCAGTAATGTATTTCTCCCAGCAGCTGTAGAGGATTTGCAGAAGAAAGTTTAGATATTCAAGATATACAGAAGTCAAATGTTTCTATGTTTTTTCTAAGTTTTCCTTTCAACAAAGACAGTATGTATCTCCAAGTGTTAATTTTGTAAAGACATTAACTTTAGAGAGGTTCTCTTTTACTTTTTAACTTCTGTTTCTTATTTATCCACCACTTAGAAGAAAAAAAAAAAAACCACACCTAAATAATCAGTCTTTCAATTCAGCATGATTTTTAGAGACAATTTACCTGTTCTTCCTAAACATCCGTCACTGTAGCTGTCTCCTCTCACCTGTGCATTTGATACAGCATTTATCCTAGGAACAAAAAAAAAAAAAGCATATACACTTCAGATTATAACTTTAAATTGATTTTCTAATAAGTAAAAAGCTAGCTTTTTTTAGACTGCAACAAATTCTGGGGAAATTACTTGGCATTCTGTATAATGTATTCTATATAAATTGTATTCTGTATCCTATATAAATTCTGTATAATTACTTGGCATTCTGTATAATCACATACTATTACACGTCCCTTAATGGAAGGAGTCCAACTGGATTTCAAGCAAACCACATATTTGTTCATGTCTTTCTTAATTTTTACATTAACAGACCTGTAAGACGCAAGAATTGCACTTTTTCATGACTGAAATATACCCGGTCTCTTTCTAAGTTTTTTTTTTTTAAATATCTAAAGCCACTTCACAGGAATAATAACAGCCAGTAGTAACATGATGCTCTCACGATAATGATACAAGCTGCTTTCCATCACAATGAATACTGTTAAGTATTCGAGTGAGAGACACCCTGTAAGAATGGACAACATGTCTTCTTAAAAGGAGTTACACTCCTGATGACAAAAAAAAAAAAAAACCCAACAACAAAAAACCCACAACAATCAACTAGAAAATTAACCAAGTGTTAAGAAAGTCTTGCACATCCAAATGAATATTTTTTCTTTGCTGATACTGTACAGTTCAATAAAAGCTATTACTTCTCCTTCAAGCTCATCACATGTACATCTTTATAAGAGTAGCTATAATATTGCTACCTCTCCCATTTGAGGAAGTTTTGTATCTATTAATTAAAACCAGGAGGGAATGCAGTCAAATCTTTTACACTCGGGTAAGGAAGTGGGCAGCATTACATGAATTTTAACTTAGGAATCTAAATACCTATTACAGAAAGCTACTTGCATAAAGGAAGTTCTGCTTTCTTGCATTCAGCCAAAGTGCACAGAAAAAGCAATTTACCCTAAACAGATGGCGAGGCGGGGGGGAGATAGACAGAACAATGAATAAACAGATTATGCTCAGAAACAAAAGCCACAGGTAAAGAACAAAAAAAAAAGGCCCTTACATTGTCATGCAAAAAAAAAGTACAAGAAGATTACTCATAAGTTATTTATAACCAAGTGATTCAAAATTTTATCATATACCTTATTGTCTGGTAAAAACTGTGTTTAAAAGCTCATGGCTAGTTTATTAAAACTCACTTTATATATACTTACATAAAAAAAGCTAGTGTTGAAAACACCCCACAGGTATGGAACGCATGGTTCATTTGTTCTGGCTTGGGATAAACTACTGCAGCATCTATCATTATCCACCAACCTGTGAAAAACTAGAGATAAAATAGAGCAGTATGATGAGGCTGGAAGGGTACAGAGACTGGCAGACAAAACACAGCAAATGTTTATGCATACCAGTGGTTTAATTGTCTTTCAAGAAGTACAAACTATTCTAGACAATTATTAGCTTAAGTCAGACTCTAAATCTGTTTGATACACAAGTTTTGCATAAACCTTAACACTGATGTTTTCAGAGGAGCATTTGGGAACTGGTCACATTTTCTATTCAAATTATGTATCAGTGGGTGGTTAAACTCCACATATAGCTTTAAGAACAAGAGTCCAGATTCACAGAATGTCTTTGGTTGGAAGAAGACCTTCAAGATCATCTAGTCCAACCTTCAACCCAACACTGTAAGCTCACCACTAAACCATGTCCCTGAGCACCAGGTCCATGTGCCATTTAAAAGCCTCCAGGGCTGGCAACTCCACCACTGCCCTGGGCAGACCATTCCAGTGTTTGATAACCCTTTCAGTGAAGAAATGTTTCCTAATATCCAGCCTAAAGCTCCCCTGGTGCAGCTTGCATTCCCTCTGGTCCTGTCACATTCTATAGGCATATGAGGTACAAACGACGTATAATGTAGGAGTTCTAATATATCTAATCATACAAAAAAATCCACTAAGAATTTCCATCTTTTTTTAAAGAAGAGAGAGCAGAACCAGTACATCATTATCAGACAAAACACAAAAGTTATGTGACTCATTAAAAAAACTGTCAAACAATTACACTTAAAAAAATTTGAATAAATATACTGGATTGAGGTGCAGTGAAGAGTGAAACGCGACTAAATTTGAAACAAGCAAACAAAAAAATCTGTTTGTTGTATTTCAAAATTTGTCAACAGTTATGAGTCTCATCCCGTCAAAACTTACCAATACACCTGCAACTACTGAAGCAATGGTATTTCTTCTTTCACTCCAGTCAATACACTCACATTCTGGCCACCGGAAGTTGTCTAGGAATCCTGCCATTTCCTGAAAGATTAGATTGCCTTTCTTATTTTGTACTTATACGTGAATTTTTCCATTAACAACTGTGTCCTAAATACCTGAAACACAGACAAAGATGCATTTAATACAAAGTAGCAAAATCTTGAGACTTTTGGACAACTCTCACAAGCAATTTTTATGTGTTGGGTTTTTACAGAACTAAATATTCCCTATACTCAATGGATTCTGTGTTGAACTATATTCATAAAAAAAAAAAAAAGACAAAAAAACCCTAGCTACTTTACAGTATCACGAGACAAAATCATCACACAACCCAAAACCTTATGCATTACATATAAATCATCATATCTAAAATAAAAACTAAATAGAATATGCGGTTTATTCAAACATATGAAACCAAAACAAAAGCAAGCAAAAAAGCAGGACTGAAAAAGCAAGTGTTTCAAAGTTTAACCTACAAACCATAATGCTCTCCCTTGCATTAGCAGTTTAAAAAAAGTAATACACGTACAACAGGGCTTCATACACAGACCAGAACTTGGTCTTTGAGTCAGGCCAAGGAGTCTTGCATAAAGATAACTGTATTTCCAGTCTCCAAATAAGACAGATAATATAGTGCCTTTGTAACATAGGGAAAAAGGAATCAACTCAGTGAACTGATTAATACCGAGGGTAATGAATGTCCTGTTTCACAGAGAATGGGGATCACACAGAATTTTAAATACAGGAAGAGTTAGGAAGTGACTACTGAAACAATACAGTTGTCAAGCAATTTGGTGAGACAGTAGCTATAAAAGATTCTGCACTATCTATTCTCACACTGTAAGATTAGCATATAGTTTGAACATCAGAAGTTAGAATATTTACCATTTTCATATTCAGCAGTGACTCACAGCCACTCTTAACATCATTCTATTTTGTTTCAGTATTGTCAACTTCTCTACTTTCACAACCTGCCATAAATAATTTCCAGGTACTTGTTAAAGGCTGAGAACAGACAAATGTCCTTTACAATTATATTACAGGAAAGACAGATGTAGAATGTTTTCCTGGTTAATAATGGCAATTAGAAGTCTACAGTAACAAGTGAAATAAATATAAACAAGTTTGTCTACACTGCAAACACAGGCCAACTCCTATGAATAGCAAAGTTTGTCCTCTTGAATCCAATTCCAGAAATGCATCCATAGTTACGATGCTACCTTAAAGCATTAAAATAAATCTGAAATTATTTTGCTTTTATACAGTATCTGGGATCAATCACATACTTTTCCTAGATTACACTTCCATCTAGCAGTTTTCAGATCCTTATTCTTTCTACAACAAAATTGCTGCACTGTGCTATTAACAGATTTACCACTGCTCCTACAGCCTTTGTTTTCCACTCTTAATATTGATCCACCTATACTTTATTTGTTCCTCTTCGAAACCTGAATGCATCTCTACCCCATCCTGCTGTAATCACCCTAATTCCCCTCCCAGTTCCTTGCTCAGCCACACTGGAACACAGCTTACGGTTCTCACTGCTGTCGCCACTACAGATGACAGGGTTCTCCCCCTGCGGTGTGGTTGGCCACAGCTAGGAGTAAATAGATAAATATGCTGCACTATTTCTTTTCCCAACTGAAGTCAAAAGTGGTTTTGTCCAATCTACCAAATTTGCTACCTTACCTGTAAATACACTTACAGCCTTAGTCATTCTAAAAATGACTGAATTTATTCAAAGCTGTATTTTCCTTTGGAATTTTTTGACTTTGCAAAGTCAGTAACGATAAACGTTATAGGTACCATATGTTGCACAGAACTCTGTCTTAATTATTAAGTGCTTTTTAAATATTAGGTGACAAACCAGAAGGATTTTGGTCACTTGAGAAATCTGAGATGAAATCCTCAATTTTATTGGATATCAGAGCTTTCACGACCGCATTAGTGACAAATGAGCGAAGCAAGGGAGACGAGAAAAAGCTGTCGGCTCTACTTTTTAGTATCTTCTAAAATACAGGGCAACCTTTTGCCCAAGCATATTATTTTTAACGGAAATTCTATTTTTGGTGTTTGATACTGGCTCACAAACCTGCATTTTGCTTTAACCTTATCTTTGTGTTCAGAAGAGAAGCACTATATAATATGAATAGATAAACACTATTTGCTGGTGGCCTTTCTACAGCAAAGATTAGTAACTGACAACACAATTCTCCTGTTTCAGGAATAAAGTGACAAACATGGAGAAACAAGGTGCATAGAATTTGCAACAGAAGTCAGACAAGAAGTCTAAAATTATTTCTACATGTCTAATGTCAGAAACTAGCTTTGATTTCACAAAGAAAGCTGAGTGCTAGAGCAGGCGTGTGAGAATACAATTGGCAATAAAAGGAAACAGAGGTGCTAATGCAGCTGCCCTTTTTCTCTAAGATGATCTAAACATTTAACTGATGCTGCTCAGAATTCTGCAAATGAGTCTTTCACAGAGGTATTTCAAGAGAGCCCCATTTAACAGTAAAAATAATTAAACATTTCTCTCACTACTGACATAGCTCCATATGTACAGACTTCACAGGTATGTGACTAAAAAGCAGTGATACACATTTCTTCCAGCATTACCAAATGCACCTATGTTCTGTGACCAACATGTAGATGTTCCTCTCTTTGCGAGAGGACACCATCATCTCTGATCAAATGCACACTCCACTGAGGGCACAACAAATAAGGGCTGTGAGGTTTCCATAAAAAAAGGACTTCAGAAAACAGACTGCAGGATGCTAGAACAATTCATCTAGCCTCAAGTCCAACCAACTACTTTCTTGTGCTTTTATTTAAAAGGTAAGCATAGACTTACTGGAAGGAGAGACAGCACAGAGCCAACTCCATTCACAGAACTGTAGGGGTTGAAAGGAACCTCTGGAGATCATCTAGTCCTGCTAAAGCTTGCTAGAGCAAGTTGCACAGGAACATATCCAGGTGAGTTTCTAAAGTCTCTAGAGAAGGAGACTCCACAGCCTCTCTGGGCAGCCTCTCCAGTGCTCCATCACCCTCACAGTAAAGAAGCTTTTCCTTATGTTTAGGTGGAACTTCCTGTGTTCTAGCTTGTGCCCATTGCCCTTTGTCCTAGTACTGGGCAACACTGAAAAAAGACTGGCCCCATCCCCTTGACACCCACTGTTTAGATACTAATAAGCATTGAGAAGATCCCCTCTCAGTCTTCTCCAGGCGAAACAGCCCCAGGTCTGTCAGCCTTTCCTCAGCACAAAGATGCTCTAGTCCTCTCATCATCTTTGTAGCCTTCTGCTGGACTCTCCGGTAGTTCCCTGTCTCTCTTGAACTGGGGAGCCCAGAACTGGACGCCGTACTCAGTGTGACTGCAACCTGGCAACAGGTTGGCCACCCTCTCACAACTTCTTAAATAAACACCTAGCTATTATACAATACTGTTTTAATACACTAGAAGGAAGGGATACACTCATATGCTAGACAGAAGGGATGCTGTTCAGAGGAACCTTGACAAGCTTGAGGAGTGGGCCCATGCCAACCTCATGAAGTTCAACAAGGCCAAGTACAAGGTCCTACACGTGGGTTAGGATAATCCTCAATATCAATACAGACCTGGGGACAAATGCAATGAGAACAGCCCTGTGGGAAAAAAAAAAAAAACACATGAGAGAGCAATGCGCACTTGCAGTTCAGAAAGCCAGTTGTATCCTGGACTGCACAGTAGGTCAAGGGAGGTGATTATTCCCCTCTGCTCTGCTCTCATGAGACCCCCACCTGTAGTACTGAATCCAGCTCTGGGTTCTCCAGCACAAGTCAGACATGAACCTGTTAGTGTAGGCTAGGGGAGGGACACAAAAATTGAGACCTCCCATTTGGGAAGGCTGGAGCACCTCTCCTAGGAAGAAAGGCTGAGAGTTGGGGTTATTTAGCCTGGCGAAGAAAAAGCTCCAGGAAGACCTTATTGACACCTTTCAACATTTAAAAGGGGCTTAGAAGAAAGACAGAGACTTTTTACCAAGGTCTGTAGTGACAGGACAGGGGTTAACAGTTTTAAAATGAAAGGAGGTAAGTTCAAACTTGCCCTATGGAAGAAATTTTCTGTGATGGGGGTGGTGAGACACTGGAACAGGTTGCTCAGACAAGTTGTGGCTGCCCTGTCATTGAAAGTGTTCAATGCCAGGTTGGATGGGGATTTGAGCAACCTGGTCTAGTGGAAGATGTCCTTGCCCATGGCAGGGGGGTTGGAACTATATGTCTTTGAAGGTCCCTTCCAACCCAAACCATTCTGTGGTTCTATGATAATGTTTCACGTGTATGTGGTTCTCAACAGCCCCAGCAAAAAAGGAAGAAAATAACAGGAACTGTAAAAGACTAATGACATCATGAAGCTGAGTCTCCACCAAGACCACAAGAGCTACACTGAAGTTTGTCCTCGTATAGGTTAATATGGACATACACATGGGTCTTATCCTAACTATATCCTACTATACATTCAGAAAACCCTGACAAAGACAGGTGTTTTCAGCTGGACTTTATCTGAATAAAGGTACTGTCCTGGACTGAGTGCGAACAGAACTAATTCTGTTCAGTGATTTTACTTTTCAGCTCAGTTCGTCTAACTGACTGCACTGCCTGAAGTCAGCAGCCTGTTTTCACAGGCAGTGTCTGCTGCTGGCAGTGATAACACCCCGTGTTTAGAGTTACTACC
>JAAGNO010013691.1:0-23831 GCA_033439905.1 Ceryle rudis | reverse complement strand
ACAGATTAAGCATAGAACAGCACTACACAGACTAGAAAAATAGAAGAGGGGCAGAAAAGAATAAGATAAGGACGAGGGGAAGGGGTGGGGGGAGAGAAAAAAAAAAAAAAAAAACCAGCAGCATTTTGGAAACTTTGAAACAATTTATTCAGTTGTCCTGTACAAGATTAACAGTTTTCATACCACCCCCACCATCTTCAGCAAGACAGTCCCAACACACGCAAAAAAAAAAACCCAACAAACAAACAAACAAAAATTTCTCTACTAGTAAACCGCAGATCTCACACCGGGAAGGAAGTGCCTTAGCAAGCGCGTGCCGTGGGAGCCTCGTCACGAGAGCATCGCGAGCCGCCTCGGCAAGGCAGAGATGCCAGACTCCCGGCTCCCCACTGGCTCTCAGGTCTTGGTGTGGTTCTGCCTTGCTGCCACTCTGCTCCATTACCATTCACTCACTCATTACAGCATGTAAAGAAAGAAAGAAAAAAAAAAATATATCCCACAGAATTTCCACCAAATAAACATTTCCCTGAGGCAAGAGGCTTCGCTAAATTCCTAGAAGGAGGGCAATTCTGCTCTGGCCACGCACACGGGTGCTTCCCAGCAGCAGCATTCAAGTGAAAGCAAAGAGAGGGAGTAGAACCAGTACCTCGAGTCACTCGCTAAGACCCCCTTATCCTGCTGGGGTCAGAACGCTCGTTCAGCTACCATGGGAAGTTGAAGGTGCAAAGTACCTCTCAGGATTTAGGCCTTCAACGGGAACCACGCGACATCCACTGCTCAGAGTCCGTCAATAACTGCTGTGCTTTGTTTGAATGACACAAGTTCTGTCTTTGGCTCTTTTGCTACAACCTAGGTATTTTCTGTAAACAAACTGGAAATCTGAGCTGCTTTTTGTTGGTGTTGTTAAAAATCTTGGGAAATTATCTATCAGCTCAAATTGAAAACAGTCCATCTCGGATCTTACCAAAAATGGGGAAAACTAAAGCAGGTATTTGCTGGTACGCTCCGTGTCAGCATCCTTCCCCAGAGCAGCCTTCCCTTAGCTATACACGGACTGAAAGGGTGCGCTCAGGAGAAGTATTTAGGTCTAAGAGTTAAAAAATTAAAAAGACAAGACACACCCCAATTCTGGATGGTCCCCATTCCTGCAGCACATAATCCTAGTGCAGAACTGATCGAGGAGAGCAACATTAGTCTCTGGAATTCATTTGACTAGTAGTTACCTTGGTTAATCTAGATCATTCCCTCTGCTCACCAAAGAGCTCATGACTGATGACCCTAGGAAAGAATGGCTTTAGGGGAGGGTCTGGAACCCACTTGCACAAACTCAGATACAAACTGGTGGTCTCACTGGATTTGGTGCTGTGTTTGCAGTCACCAAGACACCACTGAAGTCCAGACAGTGCAGGTTTTGTTGGTTTTGTTTGTTTTTGATGTGCAACCATAAAAAGCTCTATTAAATAAACCAGAATACATTTTAAATACATAGTGACTAAAAAAGGGTTGAGGAGCACACAAAATAGGGCTGAAATGTGTGTCACTAGTCCATTCTTGCTCCACCATAAAAGGCACTGGAATTATGTCTTCCTATATATGTGGCATGCCGAGAAGCGTCCCATTCAATCCAATGCATTCAATGGTAATGAGGATGCTGAGCAGGAAAACTGAGCAGGAAAAAAGCATCCCTTTGGAGGGGGAAGAAAAATCCCAAACCCAAAAGAAGTTGAATTCTCAAAGTCAGTGACTGCATCTAAAAGCATCTCTCTAAAGAGTCTTCCTCCTCCTCCAGAGGGGAACATCAGGTGGTTCTTTCAATTGCCCACACAGGAAATGTTAAGTCCTTCAATTAACTGTAGCCCAGTTATATAGTACAATTGAAAAGTCCGTCAAATATCTTCAGAAAGCACTGTCAGTGCTAGAATTCCTCAGTATATCCAAGAAGCACCTTTCATCCCCTCCCCACTGGGAGACCAAGGAGGTAACGAACTGGACTTAGAGGTACCTGGCAGTCACAGACGGGTGAGAATCTATCCAAGACCACCAAGCCACCTGAGTCTCCCGGCAAGCTCTAGCTCCTGCCAGTGCCAGGGAATGTGCCAAGGGCAGCAGCAATAAATTGGTGCTACGAAATACTTATTCTGTCTTGAGGGCCCAGCTCAAGGTGGCCCTTCGCATGCTGGCTTCGTTCCAAAAGCCTGTGAGCAAACACACCAATGAATTCCTTGTTGTGGTTCAGTCTCTCCAGTTGTTGTAAGAACAAAAAACAACAAAACATGTAATAAAAGACACGGCCGGTATCTAAAGTTCATGGTCTGTTCCCCTTGGTTTTCTCCTCTGTGAGCTCTAGCTTCCCTCCTTGCAGACGTCACAACTTGCGCTGCTGTGCATTGGACCCTTTGCCATGAAGCTGAGAAGCATCTGAAAGAAAATAGAACCAAGTGGGAAGGGGGTTCAGCGTCGGCCCCACGGAGCTGTGGGCAGCTAGATCTTTCTGCAGAGAGACCTGCTCTTCCCTTCCTGCACCAAGAAACTGGGGGGTTAGAGGATGTGCTTGGAGAGACCTCACGACTGGGAGCAGTAAAGGGCACAGGAAGCACTGGGGGTGTCCTGTGGCCTCCCAGCAAAAGCACCACACTGCAGATTCAGACTGCTGGTTGACTACCAGCCTGTGCCCTTCTCTGAAAGCCACCCTACCACGTCTCCCCACCTAGGAAACTAGAAATACACAGTATTGGCTGCCTTGCATCTGAAGGTAGCTTGAAGTAACACCATTAGTACACCTTCACTGTTGTAATGAAAGCTTTTAGGTGCCCACTGATAGCAACAGGAATCTTAGGAATCTATACCACTGAGGTAACAGACAGCAACAGACACGGAGGGATAAGGCAAAAAGCACTGAAGAGGGAAAAAGGAAGGAAGTTTAAGGAAGCAGAAGTTTTAGAACTACCACCAGACTACAAGGAACAAATGGGTGTACTGAGATGTGCAGTTAAGCAGCAGCAGCACCGAGCAGCACTAGCACCAGCTTCTTCTCCAGCACAAGAACAGACCTTTCCATGCAAGAGCTCAGTCCCAGCCTGTCACATTCTCAAAGCAAGCAGTCTCACGGCCACAGCACCAGCACGCAGGCACCTCCACCAGCGAATGCAGTGGGGACAACACACCAGCAAGCACTGGACACTCCCTGCTCTAACACTTTCTGATGAACACTGGTAGAAGCACTTTCATTTACAACATCACCGTCTCCTTGCCTTTGTAGCAACCTCCCAACGCACCAGAGTCCTTGCAACTTTCAGATGGAGCAATAAAGCTGTGGCCATCTGCAGATAACCACAGTTTATGCCACGAAAGAAACTAATACATGTTAAGATTGTGGTGGTCACTTCAATATCTACTGGGCTCTTCTACAAAGCACCACAACCAGGAACAGTCCCAGAGATGACAGCACTAAGCACAACCTCCAATCTCTGTGTGAAAAAACAAGCATTAAAGAGGGTCCCTGCTGAAGTTGTCTCAAAACTCAGTTTTTCCTCCCTTGTTTCTAGTCATCTTTTGGCTACTCACACAGCTCCTGGCACCATATTCCGTGTCAGAACAGCAGGTGATCAATAAATTTTGTTCTAAGTTTTATAATCAACAGTGAAGTAACCACTCTAAATTCCCTCTAATAAGAGGACAGAGAACTCCTCAGCAACACAGAAAACATTCCACATCCCATGTTCAAACCACAACCCATCACCTCACTCCCCAGTAACTGTGAAGGGTCTGTCACACCAGTGGCTGCTGCTAGTACCACCTCCTTCTGCGCCACCACACTGGAAAGACATCACAACCTGTCTCAGACAAATTGCAGCAAAAGAAGCAAAGACCACAAATTGTTTGAATTTTCATCAGTGCACAGCACTCTCTTCTTTCCTCAGCAAAGAAGCTCTGTGCTCGGCAGCCAAGGGCACTTCACCCCATGACAACTCCAGGAGGCCATGTGAACTGCACAAAAATCACAGAATCGTTCCAGTTGGAAAAGACCTTTAAGAACATTCAGTCCAACCATTAGCCCAGCACTCCAGCATATTGTCCACACATTGAGTGACCTCAGTGCCACAATATTAGCACACTCACTTCTAAATCAGGCTCATATTGCCCACTGAGACAATCGCAACAGGACCAAGGACTAAGAGAGTGGCACTGAAGTGCTGAAGACCACTGGATCCAGACAGCAGAAACAGCAGTTAGTGATGGGATCAGCAACTCCCTGGAGCAGGTAAACCTGATCTGCTGGCACTGCATTTCAATTTTCCAAGGGCTGCATGGATGCCTCTTACTTCTCTCCTTCCTCCACCTATTTACACAGCCCACCAGACAGGACTCCATTTAGGCTCTCTGGAAATTTGGTTTATGCGTTTCTTCTGCAGGCATCAGACTGGGGCAGGAACAGGCCTAACTGCATAAACCATCCCGCGGTCACCACCAAGTAAAGCAGTCTCCATTTACACTACAAGCTTGTCGTGGAGGAGATGCAGGCAATTAGATCAGTGCAAGACATTCTGGTCTGACACATTTTATATAGGTCACCAGTAATGAAACTCCCCAGAGCCAGAATATTCATTCCTGGGCAGTCCTGGCAGACTGTGCATAAACATGCACAACTTTAACCCTGGCAGGGTAATTCCTCACCATGATGCAAGCAGCAAAGCTGAGCACCTTCAGGAACCCATGCTTGCTATAAGCACCGAGGGCTCATCATTCCAGCAACACACCAGTTTGCCCAGTAGAGGACACAGAAGGCTACGCCTCACTTGGTAGCTTGGGGAGGCCATGGGCTTTAGTGACGACCGTGCCGGTTGGACAACGTGGACAACCACATCGCTTTCACCCCTAGAGAAGTTATCTGCTGAGATACAGGATGACTCATGCTGCCCAAGACAAACACGACTGTCCGACAAGTTACCTGGCAAACTCTGTGGTAAATGAGTGGACAGGGCAGAATGTGGGAGTGGCGCTGCATGGTGGGGGCTGGAGTGCAAGCCAGCTAGAAGACCTAGAGAGAAAAACAAAGAAAGGAGAGGGGAAAAAAAGGAACAAATACACATCGAAGACAGAAATGAACGAAGGAGCTGCAGCAGTTAGTCTATAGCTCAGCTTCTAGCTATTAGGATTTCTGGGCCAGCTACAGGGATGTGCCCAAGGTTCTCCAAATGCAACTGCTGGAGATTTAAGTGCATGAACTACAGCATGAAGCAGCAGCAAGAGAGATGGGTTGATCAGCAATGGGTTAGCATGGCCAAGCATTGGCATTCTTGTTATCCGACAGCACAGGTACAGGGAACACACGTGCGTGACCAGGAGGGTACTCACTGTGGCCAAGGCCGTGGTGGAAAGTTCCTGGAGCAGGTCCCGTAACTATTGCATCCTTTGATACTCCTGCTTTTGGGGAGGAGTCTGAACTGAAGGAGATGACATGAAGAGGGAAGGAATGAATGGGAGAAATAATACCTAATGGGGTGGAGCTCAGGGCAGCTGGCAGCTTTGGACTGCTGGACTTGTAGGATGGAGCCAGTACACTTAAGGAGGAAGAACTTGTTAGCAGCACAGCTCCACTAGTCCCTTTCTGAAAAGCAATGGAAAATGTCAGTCAGGGGTGGGAAAACCAAGGCCCAGCATCATTCATACTTAAAGACCTGCAAAACATGGAGTGTTCAAGAATTCCTCCTTGCAAGAAACACCCAAGAGCTGCCAACTTCTGAAGGCATCTGGAGGTGTTCAGAACACTGGCCATCCAGCTGCTGAATGCTCTTCTAAATGTGACCATGGTGGATCTGCTTCCATTATTCCCTTACTCTGGAACTGTGCCTCCATTCAGCAGAGGAAAGTCTTGTGAGCTCCAGGGAGGGTGCTTCCTACTCACTTTTGGTGGTATATCACTCCTGATAGCCCAAGGCACCAAGGTTTGGTGTACCCCCATGCCCAAGAATGTTATCTGAGCGCTCTCCCATGGAGACAGATGCAACTGGGGGATCCTCTTCAGCTCTTTCTCAGTACCAGACCATGTACCCTGGCTGAGCAGTACAGGGGCTTCAGTCCCATTTAAATGCACTCATTTCCTTGCCCTGCTCTTTCCACGCGATACCACAGAAGGCAGGTGTGACCAGCCAACAACAAACACATACAACACCATTAGGAATGGTTACTTTGTTGCTGCAGATGAAAATTAAGGTCTTTATACCATTAAATAAAACATGTGAATAAAACAAGTCTGTGTAGGTAACCCAGGAGTCCTTCATGAGACGTTAGATCCCCATAAACTCAGACCCTGAATTCCCCGGCATGACACTGAACTCAATTCCAAACATCACCTCAGTAAGCTTATGGGAATAACCAGGGACCAACAGAAAGAGGACGGAAATAATCATCAAAGAAAGCTGGGCAGGCATGTTGAGTTTACAGCCCACTATCGCACCTTGTTTATTCTATAGGACAGTCATGAAAAAAGCAGCAATAATACTAAAATTACTTGTGATAATTTAAGGAAGGCCAAGTTTGCAGACCTAATTAATAATGAATTGCTCATTGTAGTTTTAGGTGATGATTTTCAGGTCTCGTGGTAACTTGCCTTACTGCACTTCCTCCTGACCCAAACAGGACCCCTATTGTCCCCATAACTTTGAAAGTCAGGGCAGGAACGTTACACAGCCTAGGCAAAAGTGGCAGCCTGTGAGGTACCACAATATTTTCCTTAGGTGTTAATTTAAGCTGAAAACAAAAGCTGGAATTCTGGAGTGCAAGCCCATGGCAAAGGCCAGGACTTTCCACCCTAAGCAGCCAACATCCAGTCATTCATTCAAGAATTTCAGGAAATTCTTTTGTAGTTGTCACTTTACAGCAGATCTGAACAGGTCAGGAGACGGCTTGACACAAGGCCACACTTTCTCCTGGCTTCAGACCAGGTCAGCACACCCCCACTTACCGGCACAGAGGTAGAAGATGCAGTGCTGCTAACAACAGCTGGCTTTAGGGAGGAGGTCAGCAATTTGGCCACCCCTTGAGTGCCCCCACTAGAATCTCCGTTTGAACCTCCAGGAGGTGCTACCAGAGTCAGCTTCTGTGAAACGGGCGGCTTCTTCACTGAGGAGCTCGAGGATGGGCGGCTGGACACCTGGCCCGAGGAAGGGGTCTGCACGCTGGGCAGCAAGCTCCCAGAGGAGCAGCCTTGGTTTGCAGAAGTTCCAGATGAGGAGCTGCTGGAAGAAGCCCCATGCTTGGAGAGGGAACCAGAAACAAAAGGAGATTTGTAAGATTGTCCTGAAGAGCTAGAGCTGCTTGAGTGCTTTCCTGTGTAGCCGAGAGATGATGAGGATGAGCCTGGGCTCTTGTGGGAGCTGCTGGAGTTCTGGGTGCCACCTGGTGATGCTGAGGAATGGAAGCTCTGAGCTTTGGTTGATGACTTGACCTGCTGGAGGAGGGAGCGTTGGGGCAGCGGGGAGGAGGACTTGGGATTCTGCAGTTTGACAAACGGAGCTGGGGAGGTGAAAGTTTTCTGTACCTGGCTGCCTGAGTGAAAGACCTTCACCTGAGAAGCCGGCACTGGGGTGGAGGTCTGAGGCCCGTGGCTTGGCCGGACCAGGCTGTGGTGTTTCTGTTTAGCCTGGTGTGTGTCGGGAAGGATTTTGCTGGGGGAGGCTTGGCAGGAGAGTTCTTTGTAGTTAGAGTTCTCTGTCTTTTTGTCTTGAGAAGACTGGCCCAATGCCAGGGCCTGCTCAGCCAGGAAATTTAGAGGAGACTGGAGGGAACCAGAGGATGATGTAGGGGAAGGGTTGGACTTTGGAAACGTCCTCTTCTCCTCTGAAGATGCAAGAGTTGGGATCTTCTCTGGTGGAGCTTTTGGAGCTCCAGGAAGAGTAAAGTCAGGGCTCCCTCCTGCTCTGCTGTTCAGCACAGCCAGTTCCTTAGAGACTGCTTCGAGGGAGGATGTGGGATTATGAATTAAGTCCTCATCCAAGGAGTCATCCTTGAAGGTGGCAGGAGTGCCAGTGCTGCTGGCTGCTTGGGCTGTCCCGAGGGACAAGAGTTCTCTGGTTTGGGCACTGATGCCCACGGCTCCTCCCTGGGGCTCTGAAGGCAAAGCTAAGGTGCTGCTTGAGTGCATCGAAGGAATGGAAACAGACATCTTTTTATCTGGCTTGCAGGAAGATTCCTGCAACAAAATCCCAAGAGAAGGCAGAGTGAGAACAGAGGCAGAACTGCTCAAAAGGGAAAGGTGGGTTCCCAATTTGGGGATAAAAGGCAGATTCTAAGTAGGTTCTGTGCCTGCCAGCCCTCCACTTCCCGCTGACATCAATTTTAGCTGCTGTCCTAGTTGTTTTATCAAGCCCAATACTGACTAGAGCTATTTCACAGTACAGCTTCCTTGTACCTAACGTATAGATGCAAGGCTCAAATATAGGATTTTAGATGGCAGTCCCTTGACTCTTGGAATATGTCAACCATGAGAACCAGAAACAAAGGACTCACCTTCACTTTCACCTTAGTAGGAGCTATAACTTTCTTCTTCGCCCTGTTTTGAGAGAGACAAAAGAAACATGGCTCACTGAGTGCCCGCAGGGAAGCGCCCAATTAGGGAGCACGCTTGGGCCCTGTTAATGATGATCCACTGAGTCTTTGCAACAAAGAACCGAGGGAACAGAGGCAGCATCTCAGGTTGCTAGGATTCAAAATCATCCGACATTCAGTTGCTGCTCTAGGAAGCCCCGACTCCCACACAGGGGAATGAATTAGGGGAGCTGAGCAGAGTCTTGAAAGGGTAGCAGAGCAGCGAAGGTACCAAACAGACACATCCTGCACCGGCTGCAGGGCGAGGAGCTACCACAGGAACCCACTGCTGACCTAAACACAGCAAAACCCAGAGAGAAACTGGTATAGAGACTGCTTGGGAGAAAAGTTACACAGTTCTTTTAGGTTGCCAGAAGAAGTCAAGGATGCAAAAGCATCTGCCAGATTCCCAGGAAATAGATCATTTGGTCCGGTCAGATGCAATCTCTGGTACAAGACATCCCTGAACTGTTGGAATGGTCTGGCTGAGGGAAGGATGACTCTACAACTCTAGTTCATATTCTCTCTCGCGCTTCCCTTCTCTCATCCAGTGCCAAGAACAGGACCGTCTGTCAAACAGACATCAGCCTAAATCCATATCATCATCTCTTACAGACTGCCAGCAAGATCCATGAGACCCTTGGGCATTAAAGCACCTGCCCAGCTGGATTCCGATGGCTCTCTTGGTTTGCCACCCACAAGCCTGTTGCACCCATCTTCACCAGTTCGAGTTCATTGTGCCCCTCCTTTAACCAGGCAATAAGAAAGAGGGAATCCAGAATCCAGTAAGGACCGACTGAACAGGTAGCAATAATCACTGTGCTGGCATCATGCTCCATTTTACCTTGATCTGCCTCCCAGGGACTAGCACAGAGGCCTGACTCCAATCTGTTGAACAAGGGCCAGGAGGCAACCCGGCTTCCACGGTCTTATCTTTGAGTTTATTGTAAGGCTAAAGCACCTCAGGAAGGCTGTTGTTGGGAGATGTCACACACGAACAACTGCTCTCCCTAGACCTCCCCAAATGAAGCAGCGCCAAACTCTCTGATGGGAGCCAAGCTCAGGTGCTCCTGCATGATCCACCCAGGCCCCAGGGAACAACGGAGTTCACCAGTTATCACTCCAGAGGAATGCTGCGCGATACTCACAGGACTGATGTGAGGTGTCCGTGTACACGCCTGCTCTCCTTAAACAGTGTCCTAAGAAGGGAAGAGAGCAATGAGAAGTGATATCCAGCAAGACCCAGTAGAGCAGCTGGGATCACTGGAGACAGAGCTGCACAGTACAGCAGGGGACTTTGTGAAATTAAAACCATAGAGAGCAAACAAATATTCATCCCTTTTCCAGGAAAATCTTCCTAAACTCCCCCACACAATTCCCTCTCTGGGGAGTTATGCTTGTAGGCGCTGGAAAGGCCATTAAGGCAGTTGTTGGGCAGTAACTAAGGAAAAAGCTCTGCCAGTAAGCTGGCAGCTAACTGGAGAGGCAGCACCATCAGTCAAGCTGGGCGTTACTAGTGCCGCAGATCATCCAAGAGCCGGCAGATCACACAAGAGCTCCTCACCGACTTCAAGTGAGAGAGGTTACCTTCCCCTGCCTCAAATACAGCAATATGGATGAGGTGACTTCTTACATCAGCACAACCATTTCTGTAACAACCGACTAACCACAAACAATAGAACTTCAGCCAAACCCCTTCACCACCGAGGCCAAGCAAACGAGCACCTCACACAAACTCTACTTCACCTAAACCAGACGGCACCTTAGATATCAGGGTGAGAAAATTATAAACGCACCTTTGGTACTGGCATATGGAATACGTGTCCCATCTGCTATTAACAGATTGCCAAAGACCTCTGTTGTCCATTTTCTTTGAAAAAAGCAAGCTTGTTTAAACTTTAGATTCTGTTAGCCGCCTTCTAGTGCTAGCTGAGAAAACAGCATCATGGCAGGGACTCTCTGAACTCATACAGAGTTGCTATTCTGGCAGTCTTCAAGTTCCTCTTAAAGATGAACTTCTATGATCGTGATGACAATGCATCAAGCTGACTTGTCCATAAACTTGTTCACAATTCTAGTGTTGCCAGGCCCTCCCCTTCTGTGTGGCTGTCAGTCTACTCCCTTGCCTTTAAACGACAAAGCCATAGAATATCTCAAGTTGGAAGGGACCCATAAATATCATCAAGTCCCAGCAGGAGAAAACATTGTCCCTGAGCCACCAGGAAGACTGCTTTTATTCAGTCATTCTGCAGTTAACATCACTGAAAGGCCCTCCTACACTGAGCCTTGGTGATCATCTGTACACCCAAGAACAGTTTCACCTACAAACAAGAGGCAAAAGATAGAAATTTCTTTTTATTCAAAGAAAATTGTTTAAAACTTGGCAATCTAATCCCCTCCAGCTGATAATATCTTCATTAACTAATCAGGAAACTGCACCCACCTCCTAATGCCATCATTCACCTCCCATACACTACAACCATGCATATTATTGTACTTCGTGTGCACGTGCAACCGCAATAAATGGCCAGACTTTTCCAAATGGATCTGTAATGTGCTCCTTGTACTTATTCCTCATAAGAGCTGGTACCTATTTCTTCCTTTAACCCCCATGAAACCCAAAAGAAATTCAGCAGCAAGAAAACACCACCACCCAGCTTTTTAAATGAAAATAAATAAAGATCCCACCAGTGAGACCAGTACAGTTGTCCTTTCTTTAAAGCTATCAAGCAAAAAACAAAGCAGGCCAGAAGCTGGTGACAGTCCCAGTAGAACGACTCCGCCATTTGTGTGGCTCTCTGCAATTGCCAGCTCAATGGCGTAGATGATGGAGGGTGTGAAAGAGCAGGAAACAGCACTGAAGACATCAGATAGGGTAAAGAAAACCCCATCAAACTCCTGCTTACTCTGCTGAGTCCCTGCTGTGTCTGATGCAAACCCATAAGCCCCTAAAACTTCTTGCTCTGCTCTCTTTTGGGAATACTCTAGGGAAGACTTCCCAAAGCATCTGAAAAATGTATCCTTCAAGACACAGATTACAAAGTGATCATTTGTAATAGATTTAAGAAACCACAGGCCAGTCAGCCTCACCTCAGTCCCACTTCTACCTTGTAACTTGCCACTGCCAGTGGCATGCATCAGAGGTCAACACAGGGGCCAAGACTACTCAGTGTTGCCATTTACAACCTGAAAAACAGCATGACTGCAGTCTCACTAAGTTTGAGGGTGATGTGAGGAATGGAGGGGGAAGAATATGCTGGAGGGCAGGGCTGCCATTGAGAGGGACCTTGATGGGCTGGAGAAAGAGGCCAATGCAAACTTTGTCAAGTTCAACAATGCCAAATGCAAGGCCCTGCGGCTGGGATGGAATAACACGGGCTAGGCACCCAGTGATGATGCAGCAAGCTCACAGAAAAGGACCTAGGGGTCCTGGTGGGCAAGCTGAACATGAGCCACTGCTGCAAAGGTGTGCTGCTGAGAGCTAATGATACACTGGCAGGTGCTGACAAGAGCCCAGCCAGCAGTTCATGCTTAGTTCCCTCTGTTTAGCACTGGTGAGGTCACATCTGGATGCAGCATCCAGTTTCAGGGTCCCCACAATATAAGAGAGATTTTGACAAACTGAAGACAGTCTGGAGCCACTATAAAGGCCGAGGAACAGGGACACAACAAGCAAGGAGAGGTTGAGGGAACTGTGTTTGCTTAGCCTGGGAAATGAGAAGACCGAGAAGGATCTAACAGCAGCCTTCCACTAAAGAGTTGGGAGGTGAGGAGCCACAAAGAAGATGGAGCCAGATCTTTCTCAGAGGTGCACAGCAAAAAGCAAAAAAGAGGGAATATTCAGTTCAGTGCAGGAAGGGGAATTCTGATGGGAAATAAGGAGAAAAGAATGAAGAGTGGTTAAGTACCAGAATAGGGACCCAGAGATGCTGTGCTCATCTCCATCCTTGGGAGATTTCCAGAACTCCACAGGACAAGGCCCTAAGCACTCTGATCTAACTTTGATGCTAGTCATGCTTTGAGCAGGGGTAGGACTAATGACCTTCATGAGGTCCCTTAGAACAAGGAATCCCTGCAGTACAATGTGATTCTTGCTCACCTGGCCTGCATCCAGCCTTTTGGCCAAAGGGGCTTCACCTCTCCATCTAGGAAGGTCTTCACATAATCCTCTAGAGACTGAGCTTTATTCTTGTCAAGGTCATAACCATCCAACTTAATCTTCACCAAGTGGCAAAGCAGCTCCCTGAAGAACAGGAAGATTTCAAATACAGTTACATGGATTAATTTCCCCAGTTGGAGGTCACTCTGTTTATCCAGGGCTGGATAAATGCACTGAGACTCGCCTGGCTCTGCATAACCCCTCATGAATAAAACTGACCCTGCGCTGCCTCCACAAGAAAGAGGAAGAGAAAGGCAGGTTCCTCGCTTTGCATGTGCACACAGCAATGTGCCAGGGGAGAAAAGCCTCGTCACCCCTTCCCATTTTAATCTCCTGAAACAGCAGAGGTAGTAAAGCAGTGCCAGAATTACAGGCATCATTAACAACCGCAGAACTGAACCCCTCTGCAGAGCTTCGTGCTGAGCAGCAACAGGAAGGCAGGAAAGGAAGCATGCTTTGATCTAAATGAGTCCACCATCTATGGAGCAGCACCCCAATTTGTTACCGAGCACGATGAAGACGACAGCTGGATTGACTTTCATTTTATCCTTCATCACTCTCCCCTTCTCCCCACACTCGATTCCTTGTCAGATCACTGGGTGCCAGAGGCAGCAAACCCTGTTACCATTAACAGCTTCTGCAACCACAAATCTGGTCTTGTTAAGAGCCTAATCTGTAGGATTTCAGCAGTTCAGCAGAGTTCTTTCTTTTCCCAAAGATCTGCCTCTCTCTTTTGGCATCAGCACAGAGGCTTCTTAGCACTTCTCTCGGAGTTGGCCTGTGCCTGCAATTGGCTTAATTTTGCAATGTATATAAGTGTGAGGTTTATTAAATGCATTAGCAGCTTCTGTAAAGAGCAGAGTCTGCCACAACCCTCCGAGCCGTCTGGGACTACGGATGATCAGCGCTGCTCTGAAAATGAGATACAGATACCAAAATGCTTCACTTCCAACTGCGTGAAATATGACAAGTCAATTAATATCTAAATTATGCAAACCTGATTTCATCATTCCATTGGAATTTCTTTCGCGGTCCCATAACACGTCTCCCTCCCTTTTCTTCATCCTCGTCATCATCAGAACAAACTCGATCTCGCTGGTCTTTGTCCTTTTCCTCTTCCAGCATCCTAAAATAAAGACAGAGATAACATGGAAGTCACTGCCCTAGAGATTCCAGGACAGGGTTGAGTATCTCTGAACAACACTGTTTAGTGGTCTTAAGGAAGAAGGCCTAAACCTCTTCCTTCAGTCGCAAGCTGAGCTCAGTGCTCAAAGGTTAAGAACTCTCCCGATTTCGCTAAGAGAGACCATGGGACTAATCCAGCCTCGCTCTTCTCAGACTGACATGTTCCTTAAGACAGGCCTGCACAGAAGTGAAACGTCTCAGTCAAGTTCTGGTTCCGTCAGTACTGCTGTAGTTGACATCGCCATAGAGAGCGCCAAGAACACACACAGCTTAATTAGGCTAATTAATGCCTGTTAGCAATTTTTGACTACAGAAATAGGTGGTAAACTTCATGAAATCAGCCCATGGCGAGCCTGTGGAAAAGAGCTACAGATGCATAACAAGTAAACAAGGAGCTTACTTGGCAAACTTGGCCTGAGTATGAGCTTGGCATTCCTCCTGGTACTTGGCCATCTGCTCTGGCATGGCCCTTCCAATGGCTTCCTTTAGCTTCTGCAGAGGTTCCTTCAGTCGGCCACCCTACAGCAATCACAGAACAGACTGAAGTTCCATGTGGTGTGTTCCATCTGAGACACCCAAATCTGGCAGGTCGAGACCTGGCCAGTTCTGAACCCACACCACCATACGTGGGATGCTCAGTGGACACCACTACGCTAGGTAGACATGGAGAACAGGGGTAACGTGCACACAAGACAGGGCTGTGCCACCAAGCTCACTCACCTGCTCGTAGAGATAAAGCCTACGGGCCCGCTTGACCAGAGTGTCCTTGCTGCACGGGAAGAAGGTAGCCAGGTGGGCATACACCCCTGACCGGACCTGGCTGTTCAGCTCCCGCGTCTGCAGCTCTATGCTGAGGAATGAAACAAATACAGCATTGAGCAGGGACCTGGGAGGGGTTCTCTAAGCAACACAAACACAATTCAGCTGTAACCTGGGAAGCTGGAGCCAGGGAGAGAGGGACGAATTAAAAGCCAAACAACATGATGGTTCTTTAGATTTTTAGAATCAACAGACTCGAGCCCTTTATCCCAAGAAAGGATTTTTAATCTCATTTCATAGTATCTGGAAAAGGAACAAAAGGCTGTCAGCAGGCTCATTGACTCTGCAATTCTTCCCAGCAGTTGAAGCATAGGAGCATCGGGCAAGGAAACAAGAGGCACACACTGCTTATGTGAGATACACAGTGGTTTAACTTGGGATAATATAGAATCAAACTTCATCCCTTGGGCTTGAATTTCCTTCCCAGTAAGGAGGTTAGAGAGGTCAGTACATGCCAAACCCATCTACACAGTTGTATATAACTTAGGAGACCAGCTTTTTAAACCACCTCTCAGCATCAATAACTGACTCTACAGCAAAGCCACACAAATCTAAGCACATTCAGGAGAGATTTGGATAAAGTTATCAGTTTGACAACAGATTAGGCCTCTTGGTGCAGCCAGCACTGGAATGCTGAAAGGTGGTAATCACCACTTGAAACGAGAAGAAAACAGACTCCCAAACTTCCCTTCAGCAATTCATTTCAAGTGCCTCGATAAACCTTAATGAAATGAAAGCCTCTGTGCAAGTATTATTACACAGGCGATAATCACAAAGCTGTGTGCATTCATCAGCCTTCTCCGGGCACTTGGAGGAGAATGAAGCCATTACCAGTGGCCGTGTGGAGCATCACTGGCATTTTGTAATTAGGGGACTCAAAACCAAAGGGCAGTAATGGAGTTCCTCCAGTTTGCACAGAAAGACAGTTGAATACAGCAGCCTTATCCCAGTTGTAAAGCATTCCATACAGCACACAGCATAAATAGCTAAGAGCATGCCTGACATCTCTGACAGGGAGGGATTTACTGCTCTTGGATCAAGCTACAATCGCAGGTCAAGCAACCAAATTACAGCACACGGATATGAAGCATCATCTTGAGCACAGGAGGCCTGGATCCATCCCCTCCAACATTCTCCTACCTCAGCTACACACCCTATTTCAATAGAAAGCTATTTCTCGGACACTTTCATATTATCCTAGGCATGTTCTGAGGGGAGGACCTGTGGACACCCCCACAATTCCTGCTAAACCTGCTCCTGAAATGACCCAAAATTCTCTGCCTAAGATTCTCCTTTCCCACTCCTCTCTCCTGGCAGCACTTACTCCAGTATAATGTTGTTGATATCCTGAGTGAAGAATCTCTGTTTGCCTTCTCCCTCTGCAGCTCTGGCAGCCTGGAAATTAACAGATAACATGAGTTACCATCAGGTCACACATTCAGACAGGCACAAGCAATCACATGGTTTTTAAACCACTTCAGAAATACTGTAAAATAAGGCACAGTTTTATTCCACCAAGCCCTGCACCAGCTACCCGCTGTAGATGGGGTAAAACCTGCCACAGTTGACAGAAGAGAGATTGTGTCCTCTCCTCAGTTCCAGCCCAACCCTGCCACCTGAACTGGTAAGACCATGTCCTGTCCACAGACCTTCCCATTGTGTCCACAGAATCACAGCATGGTAGGGGTTGGAAGGGACCTCTGGAGATCAGAATTACACAGAATTATCACAGAGGCTGGAATAGACCTTTGAGATCATCAAGTCCAGCCTAAGACCTGACACCACACCACCTAGCTACAGCATGTCACTAAGTGCCACATCCAATCTTTCCTTAAACACCTCCAGGGATGGCGACTCCACCACCTACCCCAGCAGGCCATTCCAGTGTCTAATGACCCTTTCCGTAAGGAAGTGCTTCCTGATATCCAAACTAAACCTCCCCTGGCGCAGCTTCAGGCCGTGCCCTCTCGTCCTGTCGTTGGTTGCCTGGGAGAAGAGTCCAGCCCCGACCTGCCTAAAACTACCCTTCAGGTAGCTGTAGAGAGTGATGAGGTCTCCCCTGAGTCTCCTCTTCTTCAGGCTGAACAGCCCCAGCTCCCTCAGCCTCTCCTCATAAGACTTTCCCTCCAGTCCCTTCCCCAGCCTCATCACTCTCCTCTGGACCCGCTCCAGCACCTCAATATCCTTCTTAAAGTTCAGGGCCCAGAACTGCATCTCATCTCATCCAACCCCCCTGCTCCAGGAGGGTCACCCAGAGCAGGGGGCCCAGCATCACATTGTCCAGGCAGGTTTGGAATCTCTCCAGAGAAGGAGACTCCACAGCCTCTCTGGGCAGCCTGGGCCAGGCTCTGCCATCCTCACAGCAAAGAAGTTTTTCCTCATGTTCAGATGGAACCTCCTGGGTTCCAGTTTGTGCCCCTTGCCCTGTCACTGGGCACCACTGACAAGAGTCTGGGCCCATCCTCTTGCTCCCCGTGGGCCCTTTAGCTATTGATCAGCATTGATCAGATCCCCTCTCAGTCTGCTCTTCTCCAGCTGAACAGCCCCAGGGCTCTCAGCCTTTCCTCGGCCCAAAGATGCTCCAGTCCCCTCAGTACCTTCATAGCCCTAAGTCCAGATGCACAAGAGTAGAGTCCGCTGGACTGCAGTGGAGTGAAGATTCCTCCATTTAATGGGGCCAAGGAGATGGCAACTGGTTTCTTTGGCATGGAGAGAAGGGACAGTTCTAGGGCATGGTTTTAACTTCACATTAGAGCTGTTAGATTGAGCAATATAAGCACAGAGCTTGCTCCTGGGATAGGAAAGACCATCCTCATCACATTTAATGAGGGTCAGAGATACTTATCACCAGGTTCTCAAAACCAATCTCAAAACTAAGCCAAGAAACCAACAGAAAGAGCAGCAGCCACAGGAGATATGTTATTTCCAACCAACACCATGGAAACTAAAAAAAAAATTAAAAAAAAAATAAAAATATCCTGCTCAGGAAGCTTCCTGAGCGATGACTGTAGCACACAGAGCACTGCCCAAAAATCACACCCATGAAAAAAGTAAAGTCCAGTGGGAAAATAATTGCAAGAGATTAATGAGATAGTAGAAAATTGCCAAGGACTTTCAGTCTCAGCTGAGTGGAGATGTAAACAAGACTGGGATTCACCACAAGGCACCACATCAAGTTAACAATTCCTTGCATTGGAAAGGAGACCAAGGGAGAAGGGTGTGATTTTGAAATCCCCTGACGTAGCACTGCAGTGTGGAGGTTGGTAAGCTATGAACTGACTCCCAGAGGATGTGCACTCCTCCCTGGCACAGGGAATAGACAGCTGGTGACATCAAGGGAGAAGGCTCAATGCTAAAGAGAGCCCTCCACAGGAAAATTCTTTCAGGAAAGAGAGAGTTAAAGTCAAATCAGTTCAAGGAGAAGAGGAAATGCCTGGAGGCTCCATTTAACTCAGGAGATGATCCCACCTGATGGGTTGGAAAAGACCTGGTACCTCTTCATTCCCACCCCCAACAGAGCTCATGTCTCAAACTCCCTGCTGACCCAGAGGCTTCAGTTGGTTCAATCTGGTATTTTTCCTCCTTGGTTTATTTCCTTAGCGTGCACAGTCCAGCGACAACAGACACAGCAGCAAGAAAATCCAAGCAGGAAAATCTGTGGGTAGTCTGCTATTGCCCTGTCTTGCAGCAACATAACAATTAACTTGATATTGTGGAAGCCTCTGCAACATTCTCCTTTAACTTGGATATAGTTCAGAAACAGCTGTTTCAGGGTTGTCTGTTAACAGCCTGCAGAGCAAATAACATCCAGGAAGAGCCCATTCTTTCCAGCAGCTGTGACAATGCTTTCTGCAATGTCTCTTCCTCTTCCATCTGCTCACCGCCACTACACCCACTTCACATTTCTCAGCAGAACACAGTTATCTTTAACAGAAGCTTATCTTTAGTAACAGGAGTTATGAAGTAAGAGATGCTGAAGTACCTGGTGCTCCAAACTGATGGGCCCCAGAAGGCAGAACACACATCACCGAGGGGTAACGGCTTTGAATTGGAAGAGGGGAGATTTAGATTAGAAATCAGAAAGAAGTTCCTCCCTGTGAGGGTGGTGAGACACTGGCACAGGTTGCCCAGGGAAGCTGTGGATGCTCCATCGCTGGATGTGTTCAAGGTCAGGTTGGATGGGGCTTTGAGCAGCCTGGTCTAGGGGGAGGTGTCCCTGCCCATGGCAGGGGGGTTGGAAAAAGATGACCTTTCAGGTCCCTTCCAACCAAAATTCTTCTGATAGAGCAAGAGGAAATGGCCTGAAGCTGACCCAGGAGAGGTTCAGGCTGAATATTAGGAAGAATTTCTTTACTGAAAGGGTTGTCAGGCATTGGAACAGCCTGCCCAGGGAGGTGGTGGAGTCACCATCTTTGGAGGTGTTTAAGAGCCAGGTAGATGTTGTGCTTAGGGACATGGTTTAGTGGTTTTGATAGAGCTAGGAATAAGGTTGGACTTGATGATCTTGAAGGTCTGTTCCAGATGAAACAATTCTATGTTCTATGAGTCTATAAAAGATGTGGGATCACCCTTCTAGAAATTAATATATTCCACTTCATAAACATGACCCCAACACCCAGATGTTACAGATGGCTAAAGAACCCAAATTGCCAGTGACGCAGCTCGAATAGGGGAGCTGCCAAATTGTACCCCTGCTTCAGTAACGCCATCTGCCCGTGCATGAAACAGTTCTAACAAATCCTCAAGCCCCATCTACAGGGCTTTCCGTGCCTTCTCATGCTGTAGAACAAGTAGCACCTTCCAGCTGTACCCACTTATTTTACATCCAGAAGACCACACGCCACGTCACAGGTGCTGTCCTACCCACCACTGCACATTAAAACCATTATGGTGGAATTTGGCCTTCAGCCTCATTAGTTCACATTTTAACTTCATTCACGTTAAATTGACTTTGGAAATTACCTCTTGCATCAGGTCCATACTTTGCCAAAAGACATAAGGAACCACTGAGCATGATACTCAGCAGAGAACAAGGCCAAGGACTTTGACACTACCTGACATCCAGGTTTTCAAGACAGTGACTTGGCAGTAAAACTGAGTGACACAACAGTGTGATCCCACATGGCCCTGAGAAACTCCCCCATCGGAGTGTGCTCTGTCTCTGGGTAAAGCTACATAAGCTCTGCAGAGCTGTTCCCCCACTCCAGAACCCACACAATCCTAGTGCCTTGACACAAACAGCTATACCTGAGCCAGCTCTTTGATGCGTTTCTCCAAAGGGGCTGGCAGGCCTTCAGGGAGGGACGGCGGTTGCTTGAAATCCTGCTCCAAGCCCATCCCAACAGGATCGCTCCCATCCTCCACATCAGGAAAGGGACTCGCTTCTGGGGATTCACTGAGAAGCCGCTCCAGGTCAAGGTCCGTTAACGAGTCCATGGCCGTGGCTGCCTGAAGCAGGTCGTTATCACTGGTGTGGCCAAAGAGCGAGAGCAACGAGTCAGGCATTGCCTCTGCCTCCCTTGGGGCTGAAGGTTCTGCTGGTAAAGGAGTTGCCACTTTTTGCTCTTCATCTTTTTTCTTCTGGGCATCCTTCTCCTTCTGAAACTTCTTCAGCATCTCCTTGACACTAAGAGCACCAGAGTATTTCTTCTTCTTCTTCTCCTTACTTGCATTTAATGCTGTAAAGCTGTAAACAAAGGGTGGCAGAGGAACGGGAACTGAATACAAGACGAAGGGAAAGAGACAAGGATACCTTCATCCCAGTTCACTTCAGCCATGAAAAGTGTTAGCTGCTTAACCAATTACTCCAGGAAAAATATTCCACAGCCTCTTAAAGTCCTACAGTCCCACTGCAGGAGGCCGACCTTCCTCACTGCTGAGAGGTGATGGAGATTAAACCGTTTCCACCAAGTTATGCTTATTTAGCTACATGCGTTCTCCCAGCAAGACTGGGAAAAGCACGAGCAACTAGTGCAGAGGAACTGAAACAAGAAAGAACTAAGTGTGACAGCAGCTGGAAGCTTTTTGCTTGTTAAAACCGGGAGAGCAAATTCCTTTTCCTTCTCTTCAGGCTCTCCAGTATCTTTTGCCACTACCAGTGCCTAAACAGAGCTCTGAGAAACACCAACACTGCAGCCAGCTCTACCCCTCTCTGCTCGGATACTCGCTGTGGAGCTGTGCTCCTTCCCTAATCGCCAGCTGCCTTTTCTCTCCCGTGTCAGAAGCCACAGGGGATTGACTTGCTGGTGCTTATGCAGCCACCCCCCAATGCCCCACTACCCCGGCAGCATACCAAATGCCACCTGGTAACCCTGAAGCAGGGTGTTGAGCACTGAGCATTCCCTGCCCCTCCTTACCCAGCTTTGGGAAACTTGGACTTTTTGGATTTCTTTTCCTTGTCATAAGAATCATCTTTCTTCTTCTTCTTCATTTTTTCACCTCCATCTTTCAACTTCCGCTTCTGGAGAGGGTTAAAACCAAGTCACAATCAAAGCATCTCATGGTATTGGACCTGCCCTCCCAGAGCCACTCTGGGCCCTCTCCCAAGAACCTGTGAGCAGCTCCTTCCCCACTGGACACATTAACCCAAACGCAGCACACTGAGCTTTACACTGGAGACGATCCCATACAGAAAGGGGAAGGGATGCCAAGTGCTCCTGCCATTTCCCCTTTTAGCCACCTCATTTCAGCATCATGAAACCGGAGCTGTCTTCAACAGACATTGCCACCAAAGAGAAGCATCAGTTTCCCAGCAGTCTCCAGCACACCCCAGATGAGAAAAAAGAACCCTCAAACAGCTCTTGGCATGCCCATAATGGTAAGCGAGTTTTCAGGGTGACAAATGGCTGCTCTCACCTCTACTCTAGGAATCAGGCAACCCCACCAGAGTCTCACATGTGGCAGACACGCTTAATTTTACCATCAAATATAGGGACAGAGTGGGATTTAAAGTGCTCATCCCTATTCTGCCCACACCAATTCACAAATCCCTCTCTGCTTGAATGTCAACACACTTTTCATGCAGCCAAGCCACTGCACTCTAAGGGAGGAAATGATCGAGAGAGCTCTGCTGACCTTGGGACACTTCTTCTTCTTCTCTTTAACGTAGTCATCTTCAGAGTCAGATGCTTGCCGGAACTGCAGTGTTCCTGAGTTGATGTAAAACCCTCCATATTTCGTAGTAAGAGAAGCTGGAACGAGCTCATCATACTGGAAATAAGAGAAACATCTCTTGGCACTATAGCTTTATTACTTTATCCTGTAGCTGAGGTGCTTGAGGAATGGAGTGGGATTTGTGCTCCCCCAGGAACAGACAGGGCTGTGGACATGTCCGCTAATAACCTGCTCCTGCCATCTGGCTACCCCAGGATCTCTTGTTCCCCAACCCCACACTTCTGGCTCACACCAGTTCAGGTTGTCCCCAGGTGCCAGCTTGGTCCCACCGGGCAGCTGCCTTCAACCCCCCTCAGGCCTGTCCCAGTACTCACCGCTTCAGAGTTATCAATGAAGGAGTCAGATTCATCATATCCATACCCCATATCGATCAGGTCCTGGATGCGGTCCTTTCTACGTCTCTTGCCACCCTACACAATAAAAGATTGATGGTGTGTTCATCTTTCTCTTCCAGTTAGCCCAGGGATAGTTCTGATACAGGACACTGATGGTGGTTCCAATACAGAAAAGGGACTGAGCTCTTTTCTGCTTCTAGCAGCAGCCAAGTCAAACCAGCACAAACTCCCACCAAACTAATCTCGGAGAATTGTCAATCCAGTTTTAGGCCTTCATCATACGGAACCAAAACCGGTACAGCTGAATGAAACAGAACCTGCCCTGCCAGCCAGGCTGCCTTTGTGCCAGCACAGTTTACGCTCAGTTGGGTCTGCACCCCTTCAACGTTTGTTCTCCCGTAACTGCTACACAAACTCAGGACTATGTACATCAAACACACATTGGGTAACCTGCAGGTCCAATTCCTATCACAAGGCAACAGAGCAGCTCGCTGTCCAAAGAGCCAGTTGTAAGACATAATGTAGTTTTTATTGTCATCTACAGAAATGAAGTGAGAGGAAGAACAGAAAGGCAATGGGTACGACAGATCAGCACCTCGCATGCTCCCCAGCGCTGGCCTAGGGCAGCAGACTGACCAAGGCACCATACTTACAGACTTGACAGATTACATCGTGCCACGGACACAAGGCCTAGAAATTCATTTTTACTTAAGGAAATACATTTTCTAAATTGCAGTAAGTTATTTGCCACTACAAGTGAGAATGTCATTCACTTTAATCAGACTCATCCTATTTAAGAACGCATCTGAACTATTTTCAGCCTTGAGACAGGAAAGGAACATTGAATACAGCACTTTCCAGCCAAGAAAAAGGACGGCAGGGGAAGAGGAGCGTAAGAGCCAATGACCATTAAATACCAGCTGAGAGCTGAACAGCATTGCCTGTTCTAAGGGAAAACACAATAGGAAGAAAAACAACATACATATTTCTCTTCAAACTTCCTAGCAAGAGCCTCCACTTTATGTCTTTCCTTCTCATCATCATTAAAGGGATCGGCAGTGTCTTTCTTCTGTAGAAATAAGAGAGAGAAAACAAACAGAATCAATCTTGTTATATTGCCACAAAAATCTTATGTATTAAACCCATCACAACTAGTGCACCCAGGAGTCAGAAGTTCAGACAAATCAAATTTTAGCACAATGCTGTTCAGTATCTTCAGTGACAGGGATGGTGGGACCCTCAGCACGTCTGCAGATGACCCCAGGCTGAGTGGTGTGGTTGACACACCTGAGGGGCAGGATCCATCCAGAGGGACCTGGACAAGCCCCAGAAGTGGGCCCACGTGAACCTCCTGAGGTTCAACAAGGCCGAGGGCAAGGTCCTGCCCCCGGGTCAGGCCAATCCCTGGAACCAGCCCAGGCTGGGGGTGAAGGGATCGAGAGCAGCCCTGCGGAGAAGGACTTGGGGGTGCTGGGGGTGCAAAGCTGGACAGGAGCAGGCACCGGGCGCTCGCAGCCCAGCGGCCAACGGCACCCTGGGCTGCATCCCCAGCAGCGTGGGCAGCAGGTGGAGGG
>JAAGNO010013690.1:20242-33779 GCA_033439905.1 Ceryle rudis | reverse complement strand
CTTTCCTTTCTTTCCTTTCTTTCCTTTCTTTCCTTTCTTTCCTTTCTTTCCTTTCTTTCCTTTCTTTCCTTTCTTTCTTTTCTTTTTCTTTTTTTTTTCTTTGCTTTATTATTTGGACTGTGGACTTGTGGAAGCCTTTATTTCTTCTTCCAACAGCTTTACCATAGTACTAATCTTTGAGGACTGTGAGCTTGGGTCTCAGTAGACATCAGTAGTACCTTGTAATTCCCATTCTTTTAGACCTCAGATCTCACCCTACTTGCATCTCTGTTCACTTTGTCTAGTTTGTAGTTCTAGATAAATGTTCAGATTTTTTCATAATAACCGAAGCAGCAAGTCTTGTCTCATCGTAATGTGTGGCTCCCAGCAGCCCTGACAAGAAGTAGATGGAAAACTCCCTATTCTTTAGAAATAGTGCAAGTTTCGGTGGAGTAAAAGAGCAGTCCTCTGATGAGTTTAATGAAGTTAAGTTTTCACAGGAAGTGTTCAGTGTGTGCTGTGGTACATTGTTTCTGCACAAGGTAGCACAGATACCTGCTCTGAAATGCCAAGTATGACAAAAATGTTGGAGGGCCACTTCTCTTGGCAGTGAATGGTGTTCAGTTCTGTTCAGTTATAAGGCAGCAGAATCTGACATGGAGCTTGCTGGAAGATAACAGTCACTGATTTCATAACTGAGGTATTTTATTTATATGAACTTAAAGTGACCTGAAACACTACCGCCTGTAAAGTGATTAATCTTAATTAGCATAAAACTTCTTGACTGGAAGAGGTACCTGCAGTTCAGAATGATCAGCAAATTCCGGTGTACACATTTTTTTATTCTGCATATTAACCCAGCTTGTAATTTCACCTGTTCTAAGGTGACTTCTGTGTCTTAAGCAAGGGGATGTAATGGACTTTCTTGCAAATCTCCTGTTGAGATTGATGTTCTATACAAGATGCTGTGTGTGATGATTCTGTGTAGATGGTTATTATACTGAACTGTTGTACTCTTTTATTTTCATACTAGCGTATTCTGGATAGTAGATAACACAGCAGAGTTGCATCTTTTGGTGGAAATGACATTCTAGGTCACAGCATTTTTGTGACAGCAGAAATGTGATTGCATTTTTTGGATACAGGAGAGATTTACAGAGAAGTGTAGTGTAAGTGAAGGCAATTTGCAGAAACTTGTGCACAGTGTTTTTACATAAAGTTAAAATTGTTTACTGCTCTTGATAATTTCAATTCCTGTGTTTCAAATATTGTCAAATGATTGCTTTTATGATGGGGCTACGCTTGAGCTTTCCTGTGTCTGAATTCTAATCTAAACATAACATTTTAAAGGTGGCGATACATGTGAGTATCTTCTGTCCAGTGGGAGATTTCTTGGAGAAAAAGTATGGCAACCCCACAGCTGTATGATGCACAAGTATAAAAATAGGTAAGGAATTTCATGTCTTCTCTTCATCTGCCTCAAGAGAAGAGTCATTGTTTGACTGCAGCTGTAGTAATTGTAGTGTCATCTGTGTATCACTTTATAGCTGGTTCTCTAGGATTTCAAAAATATGCAGCATGTATCAGAAGGCAGTCTTTTCTTTATATATTATCCATGCATCTACAGTGTTCACCATACTTGTATATAAAACCAGACATGAATGTTGGTGATAGTGCTACTGATACATGTGATGCAGAGCCACAAGAGACTACATAGCTTTATATGTCACTCACAGATTGCTGAGAGGGAAAATACTGACTTTATGTGTAGAATCACAAATAATAATAATAATAAAAAAATACCAATCACTGTTTTGTTCTCCTACTAGTAAGAGCAGTTTATTTTTTAGAATTATTCTGTATATTACCATTTTGAAACTACTGTGTTTGTAGCACCACAGAATAGGAAAGCTTGCTTGGTTGTTTGCCTGATCACATTAGCAGGAGAGTTCGTTTTCATTTCTATGCAAATTACACTAAACTTTTTACTAGTTCAGTATTTTTTTTTAAAAATAAAGCTGGTTGTGATACCTAGAATTATCTGTATTGCTCTCTAGATTTTACGAAAGACTTTTTCCTAAAATATAAATTTCCTGTGACGTGAATGTTGTTTTGTTTTACAGTGAAGCAAAAAATTGCCTCATAGACAAACATATTGTGTTTATAGGAGATTCTAGAATTCGACAGCTGTTCTATTCATTTACAAAACTCATAAATCCTCAAGTTAAAGAAGAAGGAAATAAGGTGAGATTGTTTATTTTGATGGCTTTGTTTTTTTATTCCTAGTTTACCTCATAACTCTTTGATAAACTTCAAAAAAGCCAGAAATTATACCATTTGCTGACCTAACCATCAGAAGAACCACAAAAAAGTCTTTTGGACAAGATTAGACCAAGATAATTGAGCAGATGAGATGATTTGGAATCTGAGAAGTGAACTAGGAGGCTAGAGAGAAAGCTTGTGGCAGTCTGAGAATAAATTAATAAAGCTGACTTGTCCCATAGCAACTTATGCTTCATATTTACTTTCTTGATGAGAAAATGATTGCTCCGTTGTGTGTTTTTAAATAGTAGTAATTCATGGCTTATAATTTGTCATTTTAAATGTCAGTTAAATTGCTGATCAAATCTGTTCATAAAAATCTTTGGAGCAATGACAGGTTTCCAGGTCTAACTTGAATCTGAAACTAAAAATAGCTTCTGATCTGACCTTCCTTTTGATTACTGCTGAAGAGCTGTCTGAATTTTACAGGGTAAAGAGCGTAAACTGCAGCTTGCTGGGTGGAAGCAGTGAGAAAGGCTTTAGCTGTGTCATTTGTTGAACAAAATATTAATTTCTTTTGCTATATTATGCTTCTTAGGTGTATCCCTTCCTAGATGTATGTACATATGTGAGGGAAGACATTTCACTTTTAACTGTACATCAGATTTGTCAATCATTTAGTAATTCTGTCATTTAAAAGTGCAAGCTGGCATCTTGCCCAGCGGGCAGCGTACAGTCTCTTTCACTTGCCAAAACAAAATTCTTGATTGATTCAGTAACTCTGATTTTCCTAGTCTGTTGGTTATGTCACAGTTGCTGCCCAAAAATGAAGATGAGATCCGAGTGCTGTAATTGATTTTGACTTGAGAGATATTTTTTGGTCAAGTATTTATGAAATCAAGATCTCAGTTTGTGAAATACGCGTGTTCTTCTGGACCGGGATTGAAAGTAGTATTATATTGAGTAATATTTTCAAGGACGATTGTGTACACAGTACTTGACTGCTTACTTTCTGATTTCTTACAGTCTCACTCAGCAAATTTAATAATGCATTCCAGTCTTGTTTTCCTGGGATTATTTTCTTTTATTCTTTAATTAAAACTGTGATGATTGTTTTGTGCAAAGAAGATGGGCAGATGAAAAGGAAGGCTAGGGGAAAGGAAGTGTAAGAAAAGAAAGAGAAAATGTCTTTTTTTCTCATTTTGGGAGGCTATTTAGCCAGCAGGCTATTTTTTAGGAAACTATTTTATACCTTTGTAACAGAGTAAACAGAAAGAATTTCAGACTTTGTTGGATGGATTTCTTCCAGGGAAAATAACCCTTTATGCGAGCAGCTTGTTTTATCAAGAAAGTAACAGACGTTTAGCATGAGTATACCAACACGCTTATCTTCAGCAGAAAGGACTTTTTGTGTACAAACACTTAGATGATAGCAAATTACCATATGACTGTACTTCTTTTTTTTGTTGTTCTGAAAGTTTGTCTTACTCTGGTTGTATTGTTTTTTTGACAGCATGGAAATATCCTGTTTGAAGATAAATCTGCTTCAATTAAAGTGGTAAGTTTTTATCTAGCGTTAGATGGCAAGCCATACTTGTATTATTTCTTACAGCGTAATGTAAATTGCAGTCAAAGCTGCGTTTTTCAAGTTTCCACAAGTGCTGTAAAAGTCAAAAGAAGCTTGAAACCATCAACATTCTTCATAAATTTTCCAGAAAATATAGCAGAGTGTATCTTAACATCCTGTATTTTGAATAGGATTCTTTGAGAGACTTTGGCTTTGAGTACTTGTATTCTGTCCTAGCTTTGGGCATAAGCTCTGGAAGCATCTATAATTTTTCTTTTTGTGAAGTCTTATAATTTGGCCTTCCCAAGAACAGCTTTTGCCAGGAAGACTACTCTTCCATTGCTGTAAGAATATGTATCTGGGACTAACTTACTTGGAGGGGTAATTGTCATAATTGTTGTTGAGTGCTCTAAACTATCGCAAGAAGTATTTCTTCTACTGCTTTTGCATGGGGAAAAGATCACAATGATGGTTATGATGTGGATATATAAAAAAAAGAAAACAAAGTACTCGAGGGTAAGTTTTATGAAGGACTCTGTTCTATTCTGCCCTGGCAATGGAAGTGTTGTCCTCAGTAGCTTTCTTTGCTTCCCATGACAGCTGTCAGCAGCGCTGGGATTCTGCTAGTCATGTATTTGTTTATGCCCTGGAAACAACTCATTCTCTGTTCATGAAAACCAAAGAAGCAGTGTTTTTGTTGGCTTGTCTGCAAGTGAGTTTCAGAACCTGTTTGTGTACATGGTTAAGATTTAGGGTACAGAATAACATGGTGGGGTATAAGCCCGTGACAGTTAAGGGCTGTACTGTTCCACTATGTCACCCTTCACAGTATGTTCCTTTGTTTGTGCTGTAGCTAGCTCTGGTACAGCTGTGGAGTGGGCTGTTTTAGGAGGCAATTCAGCCACAAACTTACCTTGTAGGATTCCTTTCTGGGCAGGTCTGATGTGGCTCATCATACAGTTGTCTAAGTGCTGAAAAAGAGGAGGCAGAACTCAAGGCAGGACAAAGGGGACAGTGCAATGTGATTTCTGTTGGTGTAGCCTAACACAGAACTACATCTTCAGAACTCCTTAAGCCTTCATAGGTGTCTAACCACCACAATTTGAAATGGCACCTTTGGGAGATGTCCGGGTAGCTAAGAATATATTGCTAGCCTGCTGCTTCCTTGTTTTGATGCCATATTGATAATGACTTTATTGGCATGGTAGATGAATTTTCACATTCATAATGGCCATGGCCCAATAACCTAAATGTAGGACATACTTGACAAACAGAAGAGAAGATCACTGGGAACAGGTGGAGAGTTTAATTTTGTCCTTTCTAGTCATCATACTGACTCTTCCATCCTTCAGCCACTGCAGAGGGCTGCGTGACTGCTTACAGATTCCTGCCAAGTAGAGAAATGGCAGTACTCAAATGGACTACCAAAATCTTTATGTCTGTGCAAGCGGAAGATGGGGATTCCCTGTCTGCTGGTGCTTTTTCTGCATTCTGCATTACAGAGTTTCCTCTCAATAGTTTCTGCGTATGTAATCCCAGCCATTTCACATGAATATGTATTTCTAGTCCGTTCCATAGTTCTGCACGTGAGGAATAACTAGATGTTAGGAAGTCCCAGTTTCTCCTGGGAGACATGATAGCAAGTCTAGACAAAAGTTGGGCACTACACCTGACAGATAAAAAAATGTCAGTAGGTAGTGCATTTAATGGCTGTGGCACTATCAGAATTAAACAGCTGATAACAATTTATTTGACAGCTTTATAAATTATGTTTTTGTTTGAAAATTACAATTTTATGCTGTCAATGATATTAAGTTCTGCAACAAAGAAAACCTGTTGGTAAAAACTGTAAAAGTGAGCAAAAAGCAAATTCTAATAAGTTACAGATGTGAGCTTGGTTTATCCCTGATCACTTTGGAAACCCAAGGACATCCCATTTGGCAGAAGCTAAAACATTACCTTCCCGGTCAAATCCCAACTCCTGAAATACAAATGAAAGTGTTTTTTTTTTTTGTTGTTTTTTTTTTTTTTTTTTTTGGCGGATTTCCACCTCCTCACGCCCCCCTCCCCCCCTTTTTTTTTTCCATTTTGTTTTTATTTTCCATACTAGAGTGAGATGTCGGACTTTTTGTGCTAACTATAAAGGAAATCCCACCACGGGCCAAGTGTTTTTCCTTCACAGTTGAATTGATGGCAATTTTTGTTGTTGTTGTTATTTGTGTTCAAGCTTACAGAGTAAACCTGCATTTATTTTACAGGATTTCCTGTGGTATCCAGAAGTTAATGGCTCTATGAGGCAACGTATCAAATCTTGGACTGAGGTTTGTCTTAACTGTTTATTTTAGGAAAGTATAACAACTGACTGAGGACAACTACCTTTCTTTTTTTCATACACACAACTATAATTCCTAGGAGTCCAGGAACTGCAGCATATCACATATATTCAGTTATGTACCAGAGAGCTGAAATTTGACATCAAAATAGTGAAAGGGAGATGTTTACTGGTGCATCTCCCTGTCTTCTGAGGAAGGCCTCAGTTGGGCCAAAACCAAACTAGAACAGCCCTACTTCCTAGGAGCAGGTTGATTCATCCTATTAAGAGCTGAAAGGATTTTACTCTGATTTGGCATTTTGCTTTCTCTGTGTCTGCGACAGCTCCACTTTTATGTGACCAAACATTTCTGATCCATGTGGATCCCTTCCAACTTGAGATATTCTGTGACTATATGATTTTATATTTATGTTAATTTGAGTCCTCCAAGCAGGAGAACAAAGGCAATTTGCAAAGTCAAGAATGCCTTGATTATTTTTTTCCCTCAAATTGCATAGTAATTATTTTATGTGTTTCATTTATGATACAGGTTGTCATATTACTCAGCATAAAATTATGTATGTAATTCTGATAACAAGTAATAGGTTTACAGACTGGTAACAAAAATTTTCTTGGTTCTTCCTTTGTTGACATTTAAATATCCTGGAGTTCTTTAGTAACAGCACCTGGTGATCCTTTTGGTCATTCTTGTACAACAGCTTCCATCAAGATAGCTGAAGTCATCATTTGTTTTTCTTCTTCTGTAATCACTACAAAAGACTGAGAGCTGCTAAACCCTTGCTGTGCCAAGGCAAAACTCATTCTGAGGTGATCAGTGGTTTGTTTCCTTGTACTCTTCTATTTGAGTACATACTTTTACATTTATTTTTTTTAATTCTGTGATTTTATTTTTCTGTGCTGTTATGCTCCTTGTCCTAGACATAATTTTTATATCTCTGGGGTAAGAATTGTCTTGTTTTTGCAGTGGGTTTAGGGTCACTTTAGTCAGTACAACAGCTCAAACAGATTTTTGACAATGCTGAGAGACACCAAGAGGAAAAAGTTACTTCAGTAGTATGATCTACAGTTTACTTGACTATAGGAGATGTTTAGCTTTTAAAGAGAGCTTTTGCTGCTGAAATGATTTGCACTTTTTCAGATTCTGTTATGTGAAAATCGCAAGTTGATGTTCTCTGTAATATATCTGCAATCTGTTCTTTTTTAACCATTAGCTGAGGGACAAGAAAAGTCACAGTTAACAAACATACAAGTCTTAATTAAACTGCTCAGCTTAGTAAGTATAATTTGTGAATATTTTAAACCTAATTCCTTTTTACTTTTTGTCTTAGGGTTCTGTGGCAAAACCTCACATAATCGTGGCAGGAGCTGCCACGGTAAGTTATACATAGAGGGGTCATTTTAGTAAAGAAGAAAGCTCTAGTAACATAACTTTTATGCTCTCAAATTAGTTGCATGATGACATTGTTAAACCCAGTTGATAATAAAAAAATATGCTCAGTGAATTTGCTGTTATAACAAGTCATTCTAAAACACTGGGTATTTTTTATTATAGCTGTGTGATGTACATTACTTGCTTTTTGGCAGCAATAGTGGTTGAAAAGTATTAATTAGCTTGGACATAGCTAATAAAGTAGCTTTGTTAAAGACAGATTAATTAAAAAAGCTAAATAAAAGTATTTGCATGCTAACTTCGATGCATTTTTAATAAACTCTTTTCAGTTACAAAATACTGGTTTTGAGCGTGGTGCAATCTGGAATGCAGTTATACCTGTGTTGCACTTGACAAGAGTCAGCAAATTCTTTAAAACATTTAGGGACAGAATTCAACAGCCCCATCTAGGTAGTCTGTTCCAGTAGTTCATTGATACTGGGAGTCAAAAGTTGAACAATTGCTGATATCATTAATTCCATATTTATTTGCCCTTCTAAATATTTTGGAACTGGAATTTTAAAGGAATTAGCTATTAAAATTTCATCCCAGCTCAAATGTAGAGAGTGGAAAAAATATGTTCCATTTAAAACAAAATCCTTTGAAAGCAGTTTGCTTTAGAGACAGTTCAGGCAGTCTACCACTCTGGAAGCTCCTAGGCATGTCAATCTAAGATGAATTCCCCAAATTTAGGATACGGTCATATGTGTGTGCAGACCTCCACACATTTCCAGAGGGATCGGAGATTCTCTGTTTCCTTACAGGTGAACACCTTCAATTCCCTTCCTCTCTAGGAGCCACATAAATATTGATCTTTAGGAATCTTAGTAAGCCTGGAATATCTCTTCGGCATCGAAGATCAATTTAGCCTGTCTTGCTAACAGGAGCCATTGTATACAGATATTCCTTTATATGTGTGGATAGTGCTCTGGCACACTGCAAAACTACAAGGCCCTTAGCAAAATAATTCCTTTTGCTCATATATATACATTAGCCATAGCTTGTTGACCTTTGTGGGCAGCAGGAGATAAGAACCAACAATATGCACGTGTTGCTTAGCTCTTCATAACACCAGTATGTTTACACAAAACATTGATAGTGATACCTAGAGTTAGCCAAAGAGAAACTTTCCCTATTTTAAGGGACTTGCAGAAAAATGAAGTGCTTCATAAATCTGATGCATCAGCAACATTACCATAGGTAACACTAGCATGGTAACCTACTACTAGATTAAACTGGTGTGTTCCCTTGGACTTGTCAGAGTTTTGAAAGTTACCTGTATTAACTTAGCTAACTTGGCTCTGGGTTTGGTCATGTTACTTTGATCTGGACATGTCTGTCTTAAGATATCAGCTGCATAGGAGTTTACAAATAGAAGTAAATTCTTGTAAGCTGGAGAAGCTCCAGCTAGTACAAAACTCAGTTGCTTGCTTATCTGGGGAAAAGGAGGTGCTCTGAGAATGTCACTACAGTGCTCTGCTGCTTTGTTCCTGACTTCCTGATAAATAGAATATGCTTCCTAAAACATCTGTTTAAATGTGGGTATTACATGAGTAAGGACTTAGTTACTGGGAGAAACTGCCTGGGGTTTTTTTTTTTTCTTTCTCCCCAGAATAAGTTCTCAGAGCAACTGCATGTTACTTGGTTTCATGAAATATTAATTTATATTTGATAATATTTTCAGGAAGCAGATTAATCAGTGTACTTGGCTTACATAAAAATGTTTATGTAGATATTTAGAAATAACTAGAGAGTTCACTACATTCAGGCTAAGTTACTATTTTGTTAGGGTTTTTTTTTTACAGATTTTTACTAAATCATTATAAATACAGTGATACTCTTTAAAAAAAAGATAAATGTTTTTTTCTACAGTGTAGGAAATCCTTTTCTAAAGTTAGGAGAAATTCTTCAGTGACTATAGCATTCTCGCAGTCATTTAATGTAGAAGATTAAATCAGAAATTAAAATGGCTTCTTTTTTTTATTTTTTTTTTTCCTTTTCTTTTCCTTTGGCGATACCTGCAAAACAGATGGCAGTAATGGAACTTGATACTATTATCAAGTTTTGCTTGCACTTGTGTATTGCTGTGGTCAGTTTTCCTGGAATAAACTGGACTGAATTGGCCATGATATGTATATAATATGACTGGCTACTTCATTATTGTTGGAAGTTGAGGGGCTTTTAATTAAAACATCTTGTATCATGTAATTTATTAAAAATAATATATATGTTAAGTTGAATATCATATACTCCACATTTAAACTGTTTAGATATAATTATCTGTCTAGACAGCTGCTTCATCCAAAAGAAATTTTTTAACACTTTATAAGTGAAGCCTAAAGAAATAATCTATCTTTATGGAAATAATGAAAAATAGCACTACTAACAAAGCAATGAAATTGGTTGATTAAGGGGCCTCAGACATGCAGGTTCTGAATCTTTCTTTATTTCTCCAGTGGTCTATCAAGATTCACAATGGCAGCAACGAAGCCCTCACTCAATATAAAATCAATATCACTTCCATTGCACCTCTTTTGGAAAAATTAGCAAAAAGCAGTGATGTTTACTGGGTTTTACAAGGTAAAGTAATGAACAGTAGGTAACTCTTTGTGCTGTCCCTGTTTGTTGAATCATTATCTTATGGTGTATGGAAAACTTAAGTCTGTAGTGCTTACTGGCAGAGTAAAAAGGATGTCAGCTGAATTCTGTTCTGGCCTTTTTTGCAGCCATAACTGGCTTGCACCTACCTAGCTGTTACTAGTGATGGAGATTTTAAAGTTCTCTCAGGAAAATCTTTTGCCTTCTGAACCGTGAATTTTTTGTTAGCTTGCTCTTAGGCTCAATACACTGTGTCTGTTCTCCCTGTGCTGTGCTCCATACGTACCTCTTGAGAGTCAAGAAGATAAGTGCCTAAACCAGCTGTATTCCTGTGTTTGTGTTCTGCTAAATTTTCAGATTACATAAATAATAGGAAAGGTTCAACAAGTGCATCCTCTGTGTGTGTCTAGAATAAATAGACATACTCTAGAGAACATGGGGAATTTAAGTCTCTAGAATGAAACTTGGTTCTGTAGACTGAGCACCAATAAGTTAAGATCAGGAGCCAGAAATCATAGTTCACAATAAGATTTTTATTATGGCACTAATCTTACATGCTTTTGCTTTTCTTCAATAAAACTGAAGTGTGTCCCTGACACTGAACAGTGAGCTCCTGAACACTGAACAGTAGAATGTGGTCCTGGTTTTTCTGCCGTAGAACGTAGCACTTTAGATTACCATCACCTCAGAGCCAGATTTTTTTGTCACACCATGCTGTTGATAAGGTCCATTTAAGTCATCTCTGAGCTCTTTAATGGAACAAGTAAGAGGAGAAGCAGTCTCTGCACAGAAGGTTGTCTAGACATTCATTGTCCAAAAGTAGGCGTGAAGTAGCTAGAGTAAATCAACCTGAAGGTTGAAGAGTGTGTTTCACCAGAGTTCTCAACATCAGCAGCTTTTTGTAGCAGTTTACTGATCTCTAGCTGACCTTTTGTTCTAGAACCCCATATAGCTTTGTGTTAAGCTTTACATAATTTCTGAAGCCTGCAGGCAATTAAGTGGTGTTCCATTCTTCTGAAAAACTGAGACTCTGCCATCAGTTAAACTGGGATCATCAGGAGCAAGTGGAATATGCTTATGGACTATGACTTAGAGAAATGAGAAGCTGGTTTCTTCTGCAGTAACTAGAGGGTTTGAGAGATTTATTGTTTGTTTGTTGTTTTTCCCCATGTGTCTATCCTGCTGCCTGTCTTCTGTCCTCTTGGCTTTGGATTTTTTTCCTTGGGGGATTCCATTACTAAGAGAAGGCATAAGCAGCTCTGCACTACACCATTATACACTCTTCATGGGTTTGGGGAAATTAACCAGGCATTCATGTCTGGCCAAAGCTTCCTAATCTATAAGTATATATGCATGTCTAGGGAATGGTGATAAGAACATTTCATCATAAAAAACTCTAGTTACTACTCTAGTTAGTATAACAGTCACTCCTTGCTGAACATTTTTTCTGTACCATTAAACAGTTGTCACTACCTAAATAAGAACAGCTTGTGCAACCTGAGCTAAGCAAGTGTATTTGTCAAGTAAAAGATTAATGTGCTTATTCTTTTTTCTTTGAAATTCAGATCCCGTTTATGAAGATATGCTGAGTGAAAGTCGGAAAATGATCACTAATGAGAAAATAGATGCTTACAATGAAGCAGCTGTTCGTATTCTGAACAGCAGCTCCCGAAATTCCAAAGCTAAAGTTAAAGTGTTCAGTGTGTCAAAATTGATAGCACAAGAAACTATCAGGAAGTCTGCAGATGGTCTGCATCTCCCCGAATCAAGCAGAGATACAGTAAGTGTTTTATCACTGGTCAACATTAAAAAGTATTAGTAGTAAAAGAAGATTTTAAGTGAATGTTCTGAAACAGCAGGAGATAGGAATGTAATGTACATTCCTGTACATTCTTCAGGAAATTCTGTTCAGAAGATCCTAATAGGTGGGAGGGCAGTCAGTTACATAGGACGGTTAAAAAACTAATAGCAGACACTTTAGTGTGTGGCTATTTTTAAATACCTGCTAATCCTCTAGATCTTTTGGATCCCGAGTGCCAGATTTTTGTCTTCATCTATGTGAATGAGTTAGGATGATGATGATTTGTAAAGCAGTGCTAAGAAAAAAAAGTCTTAAATTTTCTTCTATGTGGCCATGTAACTTTGTTTAGTAAGGAATATGAAAAGCATAAGAAAACACACAGTATACACTTTCCTGGTTGCATGGAATGCCACTGACTTAATTCCTTATTTTATCTTTAACCTACCAATATATATGCATGCAGTGAGCACCTCTGAGCTGTGTTGACCTGCCCTTCTTGTGACTGAGTCCTCCCACTGTGCCACTTCTAGTTCTGCTCCTTTGCAGGTTTCAGTTGCTTTCAAGTACTGGATGAAAAAAAATACCATCTTGCCACAGGTTTCAGTCTCTTTTTGTCATAGAAACTTTCATTACCGTGCCCCTTTAGGACCCAAGTTTGTGAGCTGTCTTTCATTTATAGTCTATTTAGCAATTTATAGCTTCTTTGAAAAGCCAGTGGAGAGAACCCTTCTGTTGCAAGGAGTAGAATTAGGTTGTCTCGCTTACCATGAGAAGCTCAAGGAAGAGATGTTTTGACTGTATTGTTGAATGCAACTAGATATATGGGGGTACTGTGAAATTTTAATCTATGTAATGATAAGGGAGAATTGCATATGTTTTATGTCAATGCATGATCTAGAAGAAAACTTCTTACAATGAAAATGTTAACTTTTTAATTAGAGATTGACAAAACTGCTTATTTCTTTGACAGAATGCAATGATTCTTATGAATGTCTACTGCAATAAGATAATGAAGCCCATTGATGGTTCCTGCTGCCAGCCTCAGCCTCCTCTCACTCTGATACAGAAGTTAGCTTTCTGTTTCTTTACCTTGTCCATCATTGGATATTTAATTCTCAATTTAATTCATCGGAATAATTACCGGAAGAACAAATCATGCACTGATTTGGAAAGTGGAGAGGAGAAGAAACCTGCCATCAGCCCTCCTAATGTTTCTACTTTAGAGATGCTCTTACACTGCTTCTGCAAACTTGGTCTAATCATGACCTATTTTTATCTATGTGACAGAGCAAATCTTTTCATGAAGGAGAATAAATTTTATACACATTCATCTTTCTTCATACCAATCGTCTATATCTTGGTTTTGGGGGTATTTTATACTGAAAATACCAAAGAGGTAATAATCGTGTTGACATCCAGCTTATAATGTTGCTTCCCAGTTTGAATGTAAATAACTAAATTGCTAAATATTGACAGTTAAACATTAATCTGAAAAAAAAATGTACTCACAAGTAAGATAATGTTTGCATGGAATTAGGTGCAAAAGCTTTTTGAAAGCATATGGGTTTG
>JAAGNO010013690.1:0-16942 GCA_033439905.1 Ceryle rudis | reverse complement strand
ACAGACGTTTGAAGTGAAATCCCAGTTTATATTTTGCATTGCAGTTCATTGAAAAGCTGTCATCATGTGGTAAATGCTTATTATTTAATTCACCTAAATAAGAACTAAAATAAAAGGAATCTTAGATCCTCCATCCCTATTGATGGACTATTTTACAGCGTACAAAATATGACAATGAAAACTACCAAATGCCTGCTAGAAATAGATGCTGCAAAAATACAATTAGAAAGTAGTTTTACAAGATTTCTCAAAGGCAAATAGCTCAAATTTTATTTTTTTTTTTTCCTCCAAAGGCACTTCTGCTCCAGATACAAAGAAATGACTATCGTGTACTTCAGAGCAGTAGTGTACTGTGAAACTAGAGTATCTTTCAGTGACAGTTTTCACCTGCTTATGTCCCTGTGTACAGCTGCCAATTTATATGGCAAGAGAGGGAGATGATGTCTCTTGCAGTGTTGAAGCTTGGGTAGAACTTATTATCAGTCAGCAGTTTTGAGGAGCAGTTTCTCGGGCTTTCTCTTAAGAAGATACTTGTCCTTAAAAGGCTTGCAGTTGAGCTTTGGAGTACAACTTGTACCTCAGAGTTTAATAATATACGCTCTAGTTACTTCACATGATAAAAGCTGCTGGACATTTTATTGTTTACATTCATCTGGAATATGACTGCCTATGCAGAGTGGTTGGGAAAGCAGAGGCTTTAAAGAAGTGTTTCTGTTTGAACACCTAAATTCTGTTCTTTCTGTATGCATGCTGTCCCCGTTTTAGACATGAGGATTAATAGGTTATTAATTGTTGTGTTTATCTTAATTGCTTAAAGTAAAACAAAAAATATATAAATGTAGATAGTGGCAAAATATGGCTCGTAATATTTGAACATTTATTTATGACTGTCTATTATTAAGTAAAGCTACACTAAAAAATTGGCAGTTATTATTTAATGCGTCCCTGGGTTTTGCTATTGATAAATGGTTGACTGTATACTGATTGATTTATTTCTTCCTCAGGGAACCGCTTATGGCACTTCGGTTTGCTGATGAAACTGATTTGCTTGCTGACATGTATATATTTTCTCTCATATTCTCAGGTTTGTACATTTTGACTGTTCTTATCCTTAACAACCCAAGAGTATATTAACTATCTGTATTTTTTAGTGTGCTCATAACTTTTGTGTTTGCTCCTGTATCATATATACAGAAGAAAAAAAAATGAACCTTTCAGTTTCTTTCCATATTTGAATTGGCGTGGATACTGGAAAAACCTCAATTCTCTAAGCAGTACAAATGAGTACGATACAATGTTTTCAATATACTACTACAAATCTAATGAACACAAAGGTCTATGCTTTAGGTTTGGTGTATTGCTTTTTTTTTTTTTTCCCATGTGCTTACATTTCCTGGGTTTTGCCAGCATGTGGTGATACATACGGTGATACAGTGATGTGAAGATCTGTGTCTCTCAGAGACCTGGTGCTGGCTTAGATACCTCATCAAAAGACTCGTTCTCCTGCTAAATTAGTGACTTCCTGCATGCTGTAAATAGAGCTGACAGAAATAAGGGCAGAGTTAGTTACTCTCAGATTTTACAGGGGGGGTTGTGTGGTTTTAATCCCTCACTGGTTGTCAACCTGTTGAGCTGAAGCCTTCTGTAGAGTATGCGTTCGTTATCCCAACGTGTCAGTGGCTGTCTTCCTTGAAGCCTGCAGTACAAAACGGAAGACCTGCCAATAACTTTATGGGCAACAAAACCGAAACCCTTTCTCATCCGAAGAAGTATTTTTGGTGTGGTTTTTGTTTCATTTTGTTTTCTTTTGGGTGCCTTCTAAGGAAAGCTGTTAATTTGGTAATGCCATGTAGCTAAGGGGCATGTGATAATAGTAAAAGCATATTGATTTAAATTTAGTAAATGTGGTTGACATCAGTGTTAATGCTTTTGCCTTGTTTATTTTTTACAGGGCACATTTGAGAAAATATTTTCTTTCTGGCCACTTTCCAAGTGTTTTGAATTGAATGGGAACGTCTATGAATGGTGGTTCAGGTGGAAGTTGGATCGCTATGTATGTAACATTTGCATAAATTTATACTGGTTTTTCAAGTATATTTTTTTATTTGGGATGGAGGGAGGGTTGTTTTCCTTTCCTCCAGGGAAAGCGGGAGTTTGTCACAGTGAATTGTTTAATAGAAGACTAAGCTGAATCCACCTTACCTCTGCAAATATTTGTCAAAGCCTTGCTTAAAAGGTGAATGTTGATTTATTTGCTGTTGGATCCTGCTTGCTTTCCTCTTAAAAAATGAAGTCATAAGGTCAGCTAGATTTCTCTTTTCACAAAAATTTTACTGTGAAAATGTAGCACTTCAGGCTATTATACAAGGTGAATTATTGTGGTGGCTTTCTTAAGAATATTTTTTGAAAGTTTTATCAATTAAGGATATATTTCTTTGAAGATATCCTTTAAAATGCTTACAAACAAGGTCTTGATGCCCAAGCCAGACTATCCTTGCATGTATTTTCACTTGGTTTGCCAGTGGGAAAGTGCTTTCTTTCCAGTTACCGATGCCACAATGGGGGGAATAGAACAAGGAGACACTGGTTGGGTTTTTTTTGCCTTCTTGGTAAGATAAATGGAATTTCTAAGATGGGATCAGTTTCCTGCTAACCTTCTCCTTAGTGGGATCACATGTACAGTTCTCCTTCTGGTGGTCTTCAGCAACTGAACTTTCAGAGCACCCAGTTGTCACGTCCTGGGCTGCTCCCGTCAGCAGCACAGGCTGCTTTGCGACATTTTGGACTCGGAGCTTTATTGCTTGTGAACAGCGTGTATTCTGTGACGCTGCTAAAGAGGAAGTCCTAAAATAAATACAGAAGACAAGCACTGCATGGGCCTGAAACAGCATCACATTGCTAGCTAATGAGAACTTGGCAGAAGATCATAAAACGCTCTGAAGTATTGCGTCTGTGCAAGAGGGAAGCACTTGTACTACTTCTTGAATGTTTTCACCTGCCAACTTGGGAAAAGGCCAGAGACTCATGGGTTTTTTTCCACAGAAAAAGCCCTTTTCAATGCTGGCATAGATTGCAGAGGGGATAGGAGGTACTTGAAAGCTTCTTGAAATTTCATAGTTGTGTCTTTAATGCTCTGTGAAGCATTACTTAAGAGTACTTTATTTGGAGTTTTTCAGTTGAGTTAAAAATGCAGCTTATGGCAGCCTAGAGTAGAAAATCTTATTTTTGTTTGCTTCAGTAAATCTGGGAAAGGACCTTTTGACACCTACGCTTTTGTATTACAAATAGTTTATCCTGTAGCATTTCTGTTAAAGAGTTCGTACGTGAAGTACTCGTAAAAGACATGAATATTCATTGCATTTTGTTTGTCTTTTACAGGTGGTTTTTCATGGGATGCTGTTTGCTTTTATTTATCTGGCATTGCAGAAACGTCAGATGATATCAGAAGGAAAGGGAGATCCTCTTTTCTCCAACAGAGTTTCAAATGTTTTATTATTTATTTCAGTTGTGTCCTTTTTGGTACGTACCTAGTATAACTAGTATAATCAGGTTTGTAAATCTCTACAGAATACATTTTCTGAAGTTCTTGTTTAGAAAATATATTGATTTAAGAAAACTAAATCTTGATCTGGAGATATTTCAGCTGTGCACAGCACTACCTACCTACCGACTGAAATATTTTTTCTTTCAGTCAACTGTAGATGAAATCATTACTCTTTCATTTCATTGCAAAGGTTACTAGAAAATTGGATCATAAAAATGATGTGGTAGATAATGCAGCTCCTCACTCTTAATTTCTTGTCCATTAAAAAATTGGACAAGAAATGATGAAAAAATTGCCAGCAGTAAGCCTGTATCTTAAGGCATGAATAAGTATGTTTTTCCTGAGTTGCAAAGAATTTGAGAGAAATACAAAACTAAGCACAGTGTAGTCATTCTCTGTTGCTGTCCTGCATCTCAGTGAACCAGCTGCGGCTGAAGCATTTCAGAACAGCTTACCTCATGTTTCAGTTTCGAATGTTCGTATAATTGGTACACAGACTGATTTTTATATCTCTTAGACCTACTCGATTTGGGCTAGTAGCTGTAAAAACAAGACCGAGTGCAATGAACTACATCCTTCTGTTTCTGTGGTGCAGGTAATTACAGTGACCTTTTCCTTAAGTGCTAGAATCTGGGCTGTTCTTGTTTGGGGTTTTTTTAAATTTGGTTTTAAATACATTTTTGCTTCAGTATGGGGTGTCAGATATTGGGCTTCATTCTCATGTCTGAAAGTGAAAAAAGGTTTAACTACGTTGCTCACTGTTTTTCATTGTCCTCAGGCACTGAAATCACATCCTGTGATTATGCTTTTGGTTAAGCTTTGTGTACTTTGTGTAGGTTTCATACGCACTGTTTAGGTCCAAATCCAACCTTTGACTAATTACACAGCAGTGGCAAAGAAATCAAGCTCTGGGGAAGCCTGAGTGTTTGGGAGGTACTGGTGTAGAACAACCTGTGGGACCCTGTAGTCACTTTTAGCCAGAGAAGAGGTGGGTCCCGAGGGCATGCACATGGTTTTCTTCAATTTAGATTTTGTTCTTAGTGGAGCCTCTGCCCCACTATACCCCAGCTGATTCTATGCCCGTTCTTGGTTTCCTTTTTTTTTTAATAGTTTATCTACTCTCCTGAGTTTGACTTATTTTTTTTAATATTAGTTTGGCCATCTTGACACCTTCTCTTTAAAGACTGAAGGTTAACTCAGATTTATTTTAGGCTGGCATGGTATAACGTGTTTTGTGACCATGCCTAGTAAGTGTATAGTAATACCTATCAACATCAAGGCCATGTTTCTACTGAAGATGCAAATATGACTTGCTATGCTATAAGAACGTGTGTAAGGGATTTGCACTTTCAGGACCTACTTTGTTAAGTACAAACTGCATGGATATTTTGGGGTGTTTATATATTTCTTAGATTTTAAAGAAAATTTAAGGCATGATGCACTTCACTTTAGACAGTGAAAAGGAATAAACTTTTTTTTGTGTGTGTATGTGTGTAATCTCCTTGTCATCCACAGTCAGTTTTTCTTTTACTTTTCTAAAAAAAAGATTTTAGCTTTCATCCTCATCAGGAACATTCCTGGATATGTCCGATCTGTGTATAGCTCGTTTTTCGCCTGGTTTGGCAAAATTTCTCTAGAGGTAAGTAGAGTGATCAGAAATACAGTAAATTGGAACTGAGAAATGTGAGGTGGTTTTATTTTCTAAACTATAGTAGGAGACACAACTAGTGAAAACATTCAGTGAGCTATTTAATGCCATTCTGTTGTGTTTGACCTCTTTTAGCATCGTAACTTCAATCTACACCTAAAAATTGTAGCTGAAATGGCAGTCTCACGGTAGCAAACCTGCTTCTCATGCTGGTTTTGGGGCAGAGTTTAGGGTTGTGAGAGTGAGTATTTAACGCTGGAGTAAGTTGCGTGTATGCAGTTGGAATATAAAAATTTAGGCCAGTTAAGAGTCAGCATGAATCATACTGACTTGTGTAAGTGCACTTATAAATCTGTTTGCCCTAGAATTAATGCCCTGCATTAATAAACATACCTAACACTGCAAAGAAACCCCTTCTTAGTGCAAGTGTTCCCTCGTTCCATTGACTGTATGTTTTGAAACAGTAGGAATTATCTTACTTTCCATTTTATTTGCTGTTTAGTAGTATTAAGTGTTTAATTTGATTGTATTACTAACATACATTTACAAAGGGAAAGGAACTCAGAGTGGAAACTAATTGTAATACAATGCGTATGTAGTATGTGATTTTGAATTTTTTTTTATAGGATCACATTTTCACTCTTGTAATTCCTGGTGAATTTTAAAGTGCTGATCAACTGCACGGACCTTTGCGTTCATCAGCTGTTGAACGGTTATCTTGTATTTGCAGGCATGTTGGTTTGCTCCCTCACCAGAGATACAGTAACTGAGCAGAGGCGTGCTCCTCTTCTGTTCTCACACAGTGAAAACGATGCTCCCTGTGCCGTGTTTGATTAAGGGCAAAGCAAACCCATTTTACTGGGTAATCTGTAAGACCAGTAGTTTTGTCTTAGAGCAAGGGTGTGGAAAACAGCTTCTCAAAGTACGTTATTTAATCATAAATGTCTGGTTTAAGCAGAAGTTCAGTGTGTCAGTTGATGCAGTAGTAGTAGTTATATGGTTTTATATAAGTAAAAATATTTCTATATAAAGTATTATGAAACACACTTTTTTTTTTTCTTTCAGCTTTTCATTTGTCAATACCATATTTGGCTGGCAGCAGACACAAAGGGGATCTTGGTACTCATTCCTGGATATCCAATGTTTAATGTTCTTGTCAGCACTTTTATATTTGTGTGTGTAGCACATGAAATTTCTCAGATCACTAACGATCTAGCACAGATCGTGGTTCCTAAAGATAACTCAACTCTGCTGAAAAGGTTGCTGTGCATAGCTGGATTTTTTTCTGGACTGCTCCTCTTCTCAGCAATGCAAGATCAGTCAAGGCATTAACTTGAAGAGATTCTTGGAATCTTGCTTTAGGTTTATTTAGTGCCTGAACAAAAATTCTCATCTGGAGGCACAAGAAGACATTTAAATTAAGTGTGTGGAAAATGTATATAGTGCACCTGTACATATTTTGTGTGGAAATCGCCTTCTCAAGTAATCTGAGAAACAAGAATGCACTGTACAGAATTGCATGTGAAAATGAGTCTTTTCTACTGGATATATGTTCCTGTTTACATATCTGTTTAAACGTGACACGAAGAAGTGAAGCTAAATGGCTCAGCAGCATCATGTGCGTATCATGAAATTAACTTTACCTTGGGTCAGCCGAAGGAAGAATGGATGTTACTCGAGTGCGGCCTATGCAGAACACGTGCTGTAATCATTCCATCAAGGAACAAAAAAGATCAAACTTGTGATCCCTTCTTAATGGTGGCCTTTAGCTGATGTGAAACATGAAGTTACTGGTAAAGCAGGGCATTTTTCTGGACAAAATGGTAATTTTTTGTTTAGAAATGAGTATTTTGGGTGGAGATAGTATATGTTATATGAAACCCTTTATACCTGGAAATAAAAAGTCATCACCAGTTCAGTGATTTAAGGTTACATACAAATTTATGTAATATTTTAGTGCTTTGGTTTGTTTTAATTTAAGATGTTAATAGCAAATATGGTGAATTCTGAGGTGAAATTCTTTTATAAAGAAAATGTGATTATTTTTTTTCTCCCTAAAATTGCTGGCTTTTTCATAGTTTTTCCACCAATTTGTTTAGCTCTGTGCAGTCCTCTATAGAATCCCAGTGAATAAAAAGATTCGTAATTTTCAGAGACTAGTTCAAGATGGAGAATTTTTGGAAGACCTCCAACCTTTTCTAGTCAGAGGAAATCCCATCAAATCTTAAGGAAACAGCAGAACAGGGGAACAGTGATCTTTGAGTTTTAGGTCACCTTGAACTAGGTCTCGTTAGGGAACTGGTGCCATATTCTATCCTGTAATGGTATTTTAATTTAAAAGGCTGCGAGTCAAGGATTCAAGTCAATCTGATGATATCAAGAGGAGGAGGGATTGAGTGAGTGGTCATCTTTTTACATGCAGATGGTTGTCTCAGAATTACAAATTAAATTACATTGGAGCTGGTGGAAAGAACCTTTTTTCCCATTCTTTTTATCACTGACCATCTTTCTTAATAACTCTTTCCTCTAGTATAAAAAAACTAAAGAAACAGCCCTTTGGGGTGACAGTGATGAGCTGTAATTTGTGTTCCAGGTACTCGGTGAAGGTATGGCCATTTCTTTGCCGCTTGTGTTTTTGGTTCCAGTGATAGTTTGACCTCTCATTGGTTTTTCATTTTACTGTTCTAGTGATTACTTGTTAGCAGTCAAAGACGAGCACAATATTGTTTTCTAAGCATACGTGCAATTATGTGTGATTATAAACAACATGGATCCTAACTTGTATCCTATGTACTGTCACATACATGGTTTCCCTTTTATCCCGGTCAAAAAATTGAATTCAAGCTTGCAGCCACCAACGAAGTGCAGAAAAAAACTTGTGAAAAAAAAAAAAAAGGCTTAATTTATATTTTTTTGGTGGTGAACAGATTCTTTTAAAGAATGACCAGAATATTTATCATGAAAAAGAAAAAAAAAAAAAAAAAAATCAGTCATTCACTTCCCCCAAATTCAGTAGTTTTACTGAGTCTGACACCTATTTTGAGGCCATTGGAAAGGCACTCAGCTGTTTGTTCTGTGTGTGCATTACTTCCAATGTCTGGAAAATTAACCTCTTTGATCAGTACATTTGAGAGGCTGAAGGAAATGGTATAGGTGAACATGGGGGTGAGGAAGAGGATGTGTAACCTTCATCTATGCCAGTATTAGGATCAATGGGGAACTGTGAGTTTGAGCGATAATTTTTATTTTGTTCTTCACAACTTAAGTATTGTAATTTTATTTATCTGTTGTACAGACTTGGTTAAAAGATTTATTTTTAATGTTTGAAATAATGCACTTGTTTACTATACCTGTATGTGGGATAAATATATTTTCTTTTCAGGTCATGTAAAAATACGAAGTAATTTAAACATTAAATAAAAGTGCTGTGGATGCTTATTTTTGTAATGGGAGCAGCATCAATCAAGTAGAAACTCTCTAATGCTTGTCTGTAGCTGGGGTACAGTTCACTATTATGCTTCCCTTAAATGACAGCTTAGGACTGCAGTTTCTCCAATGTGACATTCTGGATACCGTTACTTCTGATGAATGGCAGATACTCACTGCTCTCACTAATTATTTCAGGTGCAATGCAGGAAGAGAGTCTTCTGCAGTAACCCACACTGCCCACAGGTGATGATGCTACAGCTCGATGTGGCTCCGGTAGCCAAAACCACCCCTGGAGCTCAGGGGACTTCAGCAGAACTCTGCAGCCGAGGAGGCACAACCTTTTTCCCCCTGCGTTCCAAGGCAGAAACTCTGCAGCAGAGCTTTGCGTGAAAGCTGTAAGGGTGGTTCGATAAAACTTTGATTGATGGTTGCCAGCTGGGTGATTCATGCAGGCCTGCTGTGGGAACTCACGGGATGGGTATAGAGCTGCCAAGGGAAGTTTCTGTTCCTCTTACCCAAGGAGAGCTGTGAGTCTGATACAACATCCACAGCCATCTCCCCATCCAAAAGGCGAGTCACATGGTCACAGAAAGAGATCAGGTTGGTTAAGCAAGACCTCCCTTTCATAAACCCATGCTGGCTGGCCCCAATCCCTAGGCTGCCCTGCAATTGCTGTGAGAGCTCACTCAATGATCCTCTCCATCATCTTTCCTGGTACTGAGGTCAGGCTGATGGGCCTGCAGTTCCCCGGATCCTCCTTCTGGCCTTTCTTGTAGATAGGCGTCACATCAGCCACCCTCCAGTCATCTGGTACCTCCCCTGTTGACCAGGATTGTTGAAAAACGAGGGAGAGAGGCTTGGTGAGCTCTTCTGCCAGTTCCCTAAGTACCCTTGGGTGAATGCCATCTGGCCCCATAGATTTCTGAGTGTCTAGGTGCAGAAGCAAATCATTAACTACTTCTTCCTGGATTATGGGGGGTTGTACTGTTCTCCATCCTTATCTTCAAGCTCAGGAGGCCGAAGGCCCTGGGAGCAGTTGGTCTGTGCATTAAAGACAGAGGCAAAGACAACTTTAAGTATCTCAGCCTTTTCCTTGTCCCTGGTTGCAATGTTCCCCCTCACATCCAGTAAGGGGTGGAGAGTCTCCCTGGTTCTCTTTTTATTGTTGATGTACTTGTAGAAACTTTTTTAGACACGTACCGTCCCCTATCGCTGTCCGTTGTGTTAACAACCATAACAAAAAGTTGTTCAGGCATCATTATGTGAAATAACCAGGCAGCAACATAGCTACTTAATGTTTTCCCTTTTATTAGATTTTACATTTCATATATTTACAAAGACATCTGTAGTGCTTTCGATTTAATTTGGCTGCAGCTGTCCATCAATACAATATCGGTTCATATTGCCATCGTACATTGTTAAGAGGCTGTGAATTTACGATTTAATCTATCAGCACTTTTACTAATTCTTTAGCCATTAAATGTCTTTAGCCAGCTTTATAAATCTATGCTTCCCCAGTAATTGTTTTAATAAGTAAAAATAAATGATTTGTTATTAAACTTACCTCAAATAAATGAAGCTTTCAATCATAAAATACAGAGGTGTGCTTAATACCCAAGTCCCCTACATCATTAGCTGATTCTTTATGCATGTACATAACAGTTAAAGAACTTTCCTTAAATATATTGGCACTGTTGCATATTAATACAATGAAGATGGGAGCAGCTCAAGTGGTAGTTCAGTGATTGTCATGTCATCCACAAGTTACCAGAAATTGTTGTGATCCAAACTCAATACTATTTACACAGTTTAGTGTTACATTGCTTTAAGAGTCATTATTTAAAATCCATTCCATTCATTTCCCTTTCAGAGCACTGACAGCTCGTACCTTTGAAAACAGTAGTAGAAATCAAATGCTGATTGTACTCAATTTTTTCACAGCTTGGATAAGAGAGGTAAGTGTGCAGTTTTCTAATTCACTTTTCATCCAAGCCGCTGGAAAAAAAAGAGGGGGTCTCTTAGGAGGCTGACTGATGAAAGCTCTTCCCTGCTACCTTTCGGATGCAGTAGGCGTGACGCCTGTCACTTTCTGAAAATCAGTAGGAAGAGTGCTTGATTCCAACTGTTCCAGAAACTGACTTTGTTTTTCAACTTACATAACTGTAACTTGAGCTACTTCCCATAGTAAAATAACCACGGGCACTATTCCCAGGGCTAGGTGTGCTTGTTAACGTGCTCCGGGGGCTGTGCTTAGGGCCGCCTTGCAAACTGATGTTTAAGGCTTGATGATACACAAGTATGTAAAATGTATTGAGCACCGCTTTTATTGCACTTTACTGCAGTAGTTGTCATACTTGTTGCACAAAACATGTCTAAAGAGCAGCTCAGAACTTGTTTTAACTTTATCTGCCGAGGTGCTGCATTCGGGTTCAAGAGTATTAAACACAGCATTGTTTGCTTAAAAATGAACATAAAATAAGCTTTGTAAGAACAGGTTCAGAACTGTAAGACAGAAAAAAAAATAGCCAGTGACTACTTCAGTGTTTATACAAACTCTAGTAACCTTGATGTTTCTCTTTAGCCTCAGTCTTAAATTTTTAAATTACTCAGAATTTCTCTTCACAGAGACCTCAGGAACTTCAGCTGAGGAAATGGCCTTTAGCAATTTTAAAGCAGACACGGCTTTCTGCTTACATTGCAATGTGCTGATGAACGTGCAGCTTCTGAAAGAGTGAGTAGTACATAAAAAAGGCAAAGCGTGTCAGCTGAACCAGCACGATGCTTTGAGGTAAAACCCCAGGAAGTGCTGGTGAGAGCTGTTGCAGCTGGAGACCCTGAAGTATTTGAAGATTTAAAGAAGCATCAGAAAAATGAGTCTTAAATACGCAAAACAATGTCAGGCGCTAGATTATCACCATCTGTTAAAAGATAAGGAAACCTCAGTTCAGTTCCTTTGAACAAAGTTTGGATTATTAAGCTTTCAGCTGCATAGACAAATGCCTCTCAAAGTAGCGTCCTCCCAGGAAAGTATATATTTAATCAACTCCTTGTTAAGATGCTAAAAAATAATCCTTTGTTGATTGGATAGCTAGTTCGCCCACAACTCTTTTGCTCCAAATTGGACAAGTAATGTGGAGGATATAAAAAAAATAAACTGCATCAGGAAAATCAGCAAAAAATAGATCTATTTAAGAGCATTTTTAAGGAGTTAAAAGTCCATGTAACCATAACAAAATTGACCCTTGTTTATTTGCAGACATTAATTTCTGCTTACAGTAGTTTGTAACAGTTTCTTCTAACACAACCAGATGAATGGATGGACGGATTTTAATTTTTTTATTGCTTACAAGCTGTGAAATAGGTTAAATATCTGGTCAAGGAACAGAAATCCACTTTTCAACAGGAATACTTTCAGGTTTTTGTTTTGTTTAGTCATTGTTTGTTGTTGGGTTTTTTTTCCAAAAATAACTTAGCTTACTACATTTTGATAATCTCTACAAAATTAATGCCTAATAAATCTGGAATACTATTTCTAAGCCTCCCCCTATTGCACAGGTTTTCATGCTTACACGCTACTGCTTTTTGTGTGCAAGTGTAAGGCCATTTATTACATCATCCCATTGAACGGAGTTGGAAATCCTTTGAACCTGGTGCTTATTTTGAAAACTTTCAGGAGAGATCACAAGACAGAATAAAGTTTGATATTTATTAATACATATATATGAAAGATTATTTTCTGAATGTAGCAAATATAAAAAGTTATCAGTGTTTACAAATTGTCAAAAATGTCCAAAGTACAAAAGGATACAGTACATTAGTTACACGGAAGTGATTGTACTCTCTGGCACTGAACTCATCTTAATACTGCGGGCATGCACATTAGACACCGGAAAAACTCATGCACCAAGCAGAACAAATAATGTAATAAGACAATTTGCTGCCTTCTCTGATTACAAATTCATTGCTTCTGTTAGTTTTCTTTCCTCAGGAATACCATTTACCTGCAAACAGATGAGAAAGCCCAGCACATAAATAGTATTTATTAGTCCTTTATCAACAATCACATTGGAGAAACACTACACGCACAACCTGGACCAAAAGATGACATGTACGTGAAAAGCTTTGCTTGCGTTCCTCTGGGAAGAGAGAGATCTGTGGAAAGTCTGTTTAACTGGGAATTTACCGTTCTATTTGGGATCTGACAGACTTCATAGGGAGACTGTGAAGCTCAAAAGGAAAATGCAACATACAGTCTACATGCACTATTTAGTCATTAGCATGATAGGAATATTCTAGAAACTTCTTCATCTAAGAAGAAGTTCATTTTGCCTATCGAGAGAGAGACAATTATAGAACTTAATATGACTTTTCCTATGGGAGACCCGTAGCATTTTCAGCAGCGTTAATATCAACGTTAGATGTGAGTTGTCACCTTTCATACGATTCTTTGCCGATTAACTTTGTGAAACAGTCAAGCATAATGTCAGCTCTTACCACATCTCGTAACCATTATCAACCACTTCAAATTACTACATAAGGTCTACTGAAGCTTATAAAATAAACATAAAAATATCTTCTTGCTCATGGTGGTGACTGATAGCATGTTAATAGACCTGAGTGTATTATTGGGAATTCTCCGTGTGAAAGGAAGAAAACTCAACAGTGAATGTCTAGTTTTACAGGGTTTTTTTGGTCTTAAGTGGTTTAGTTCTATAAATTTCTGATTTGAACAGATCACTAAAATTGATGGCTAAGTTTGTACTACTAAAAAAGTCTTAGGAGAACCTGATATTTTTTTAAAAAACTTAGCTTTCTAAAATCTAACCTTCTGACATGAGTCATAGACATCCTTTGGAAGGTAAACCACAAGAGGAAGATGCCATCATGTGATGGAAGTGCTTGCGGGGTCATCTGCACATCTGAGTTACAAACGAAGGTGTCGTTGTAAACTCAAAGAGGAGGAAACATTGTCCCAATTTTTCTCCCTCCCTGACTTGTGAGAGCTTATCACAGGCAGTGTCTGTGACGAATATGAAAGAACAAGTGTATTCTACTAAAACAATGTGCTATGGAAAGTACAGACACAGGAGGATTTTTAAGATCTGCTTTCATGTCAGTTCTTTGGTGTGACTTGCAAGCTTGTATTTCGTACCTTTTTAGAAGTTTCTCGCTGCTGTCAACATGGTGATTTTGCATCTTTTTTTACTGCAAGACAGACTAGAATTCCTTTAACAAAGCAGTCACACCTGAAGAGCTGAACTATGTGTCATTTTCATTCTGCCTTCTTTAGAAGGCCTGCAGCAGTGAGTGTTAAGAGCTACGCTAAATGTCAACCCAAACCAGCGCCGGAGGCTTTGGATCGAGGCTTTGGCTGCCAGGGCCATCCACCATTTCCAGTATAGGTATAATAAGGCACACAAATAGCAAAGCTAGCAGAACCACAGTCAGCTTTCTTTTTATAAATGTCTTTTTAATTTCCAGATAACAAAAGCCCCCCACACGTCAGCAGAAGCAGCTATTATTATATACTTGCCTCAAATCTTTGAAAAGTTGTCATACGAAATTCTCCTTTAATCCCCGAAAGCAGTAATGAAGAAGAAGGATTTTGAATGAAAAGAAAGAGTTGCTTACGTAACTCCTAAATTAAAACAAGTCTTCCTCTTGGAGCTATAGTTCCCGTATTATGTTCAATACTTACCTATATCTAGAGTTTTGCCTAAATACCTCTTTGAATAGTCAAAAATTAGACTGTGGCCTCTGCATTTTCATTGTATGATCCTTATCCCTTTTCACATGATTATGGCTGTAAGTTTTTCTCAGACCTGATACGCTAATTAGAACAATCAGGCTTAGTCAATACTCTGATGGGATCACTCACGACCTCAGTCAGTACCTTAGGATTTGTGAAAATGAGGTAAAAATGTTGACTAAGACACAGAAAACCTGCAGCATGGATATGTGCCTCACCACAGATTCCCCAGTACCAACCCTTTATGTGTAATTAGAGTAATAAAGATCTCCTTCCTCACACTTTAACTAGCATTGGTGGGAATTAGAAATTTTGATCTCCTGTCAAGTTTTAGAGAATCTGTAGAGTATAACTGCAGTTGGGAATCTGGCTGTAGCCTCCTGTTGCAACAGAAAATTATGAGGAGGTTTCTAACCTAGCTGTACCAGATTCCAGTGTCTTATACCGAGTCCTAATGTAGCATTTCTCCTATTTGTTCAATCAATCCCATCCCCAAATTTTCACTGATGTAACAGAAACGCTACAAAAACAACCCAACAAACTGAAGTGAGGATGCTGTACTACTTTCCTATATTTGAAAATGGTTTCCACTGCCCACAGTCTGTATGTGTGTGATTCCTCCACACTGGTCACTTATTAACAGCTTATTCTCAGTACTGACCTGCACTCTGCTGCTGGGGAATCTGAGTCTGATGTGGCAGGTTCCTACAAAAAAATAAAATCAATATCTTTAATGCCTCCATAGAAAATCTGTAAGTATATTATGCATGAAAGCTCAGTATCTAAACTATGCTTATGAAGCAATAATCCATATTCACTATGCAAATTAGCTGTCAAAAGGTTAGCCAAGGGGTACTTCCTATTCTTTCACTTGTCAACTAGGTTCAGAGGCTCAGACTTGGTGAGAGGCCAGAGGTAACTAGAGCCACTGCACATTTCCGATGTTGTGCAAAGTTTGGTTTCCGTAAGTGATGAATACAGAAAAGGTGACAGTATTTGCAACTTAATTACTGACTACAGAATGAATGAATGGTCTGCTAGTTTTACGGACTGGACCAGTTCATTTATCAAGGTAAAGTTACATTTCTGGGTCCTGCTTAAGTGTCTGTTTTAACAGCTACGAGATATTAAGTTTGTTTTTACAGAAAGGAATTATGGGTTGGAGTGTAGCAGAAAAATACTCTTGTGTACAACCCAAGAGAGCCTTTGGAACAGGTTATAGCACCCATCCTGAAAAGAAAGGAACATGTAAAATACAGGGTACAGCACTTCACAGCCACTGTGCAAGGGATGATTTATACAGCTGTACTTTCTGGAGAATTGAGCTTTGCAACGGGGAGATGTAAGCACATATCTATACTATGAAGGGAATTCAGGGCAAGCATGTGCAAATTAGGGCCAGCTTAGTGCTGTCACTGCACCACTATCACTGGGGCCATGCAGGCCTGCCAGCTGAGGAGACAGTGTCATAGCAGGGCACTGGAAAATAACACCAGCCACTTTCAGAGACCACTGCCTCAGATCTGCTCAACCCCAGGCACCTCAACCAAACTTGTCTAGAAATGCCTTTTTTCTACAGCACTCCCAGCTTGTCTGATTGCAACATGTGCAGAGCATAGATCTGTATCAACAGTTTAATTAAGTTACTGATAAATTAAGGAATAGAAATTAATATTCTTCTGGTTTCTGTCTTGGAGAGAGGCTGGCAACAGTGAAAACAGCTGAGAGCTCTGAGTGTTTTCATTGGCAAGTCTGTATTTATTTGTGTAACAGGATATGCTCTTCTGTTCAATGTTAACATTGCAAACATGAAGTATGTATGGCAGGTACATGACTAACTACTTACAGTCTGGATTTTCTAGTATGAAACTACCACCAACCCAGTTTTAGACCAGAAGTCCAAAGACGTGTTAAGAGGCAGGGTGTCTAAAATAGAACAGTTTTAATCAATCCCTCTGTCAAAAGTAATTTTTCTCCAAAATATGCAGAAATGTGACTGTCCCACCCAAAGCTTCTTGCCTAGTGTCTGCAGACTGAAACACTGCCATTTAATTTCATACCAGAAGGCCTTTCTTGCTCCTTGAAATGCAAACATCAGAACAATCTTGAACTAGAGTCATTCCTTGTACCTCCATAATAAACACATTTCACAGGGGAAGCACTGGAATCCATACTTAAATTGTGCAACGTAACGAGTATTAAAAAATAAAATCTAAATACTTACTGCTGTGTTTGCATCAGCGGCATACTGGTGTTATCATAGCTGTCTGTGTGAAGGGGTGGCACGATCTCTCCAGTAACGGGGTGAAATACAGGAAGAGTTGAAAGAGGCCACGCTATCTCTCTATTTTTAGACATGTCACGGAGCTCTTTGGTTGATTTTTGAATAGCACTGTGGTGGACCAACTGGATGCTATGTCAAAAGGAAATAAAATAGTGAATATATATTTTAAGTGCTCTATCAAAAGGGATAGACTTTTACAATTACTATTTTCCTTAAAAATACGAGGCCTTTGATGCATGCTACAGAGTCTGTAGTGCAGCAACAACAGTAAACTTTTAAATAGTTAAT
>JAAGNO010013689.1:0-13494 GCA_033439905.1 Ceryle rudis | reverse complement strand
AAAGAAAGAAAGAAAGAAAGAAAGAAAGAAAGAAAGAAAGAAAGAAAGAAAGAAAGAAAGAAAGAAAGAAAATCTTTACACAAAAGTTGTGTTTCATACATTTTTTTTAATATAAATTCCATTATTAAAGAAGGCTTATAATATAATAAAAATGTAAACAGTAGGAGAAAAATATCTATTTACAGTTATAGAAATAGAGTAAACAGGTATTTTATCAAGCTGAAATCTTTTTCCTCCTTGTTAATTGATGTTCAAATAAAATTTATTTTTCTTATGACTCAGAAGAATACTCAGATCTGACAAATTAACAGCTAAATTGTTTTGGTGAAGTATTTCAGTGATTTTTAAGAAAGCCATTAGACATTGCTCAACCTGCTCAAGAAAAATGACAAATCCTCTTGTCAATCATTTTACTGACAGTTGAAGCAACAAGGAAAACAGTCCTGCTTTGGGCACTTCAGTACAACTTCGGGGGGTGGAGTGGGTTTTTGTTTTGCTGTAGTACCTGATCCACCTCAGACCTGATGCATAAATGTGCATAAGCAGACACATCTGTGGAACCGAACTCATGCTGAAATTGTAGCATCTGGTTGATTTGCAAAATTAGGGCTTACAACAAGCTAAGAAAAAGTTTTATTTCTGTGGGGATCCTATGGAAGTCAAAACTTGCCACCAAAATGGGGCCTGAAAACACATTTACACACATAAAAAGATTAAAAACAATTAAAATTAAAAGGGGGGGGAATCTTGCCCTACATCAGATACCAAACTCTGTAAGCAACCGACACAAAGGCACAGTGCAGCTCATTCCTACATTGATCACCTCTTTCCTATGGTGCAAACTTGCAATATGGAGTTGAGGCAGAGAAGCACCAAAACTCACTGAAGTGGTGGCTAAGCCAAGTGCAAATAGCATTAAGTCTATAATATACAACAGTTGCTTTTATTCAGAATTATTTTATTTTTTTCCCCACAGTAATCTATAAGAGAAAAGGATTATCGAGGAGGTTGGCAACTTGAGTTAACTACATTTCTGAGACAGAAGGAATTACTGCCCACACCTTCAATTTCAGGTACCTATTGTGGCCAGCTGAAGTTGAGTGGGAAGTCAGCTTCATTCCTGCTGAAGATGGACCTTAGTCAATCACAAATTCAAAGCCCTAGAGCTAGGGCTCCCTATCAGAGAGGGAAGGGGTTAAAGAGGGCACCAGTTTATCATGGGGTGCTTTATCAATACCACTGTACATGAGAGTAAAGAAGATGCTCAGGACTAGCGGGTATTGGAAAGAGCTCCACTGAAGGCTTAACATTATTAACACTCTCCAGGTTACAGCCCAGGACAAATTAAGCTCATGACATGCTTACATTTCCACAATGAGTCAAGTTTAAGTCATAATATCAAGTTATACTGTAGCTAAACAAAGTCACAGACAGAAGCTGCTTTTCAGAGGATTTCTGGTTTTATATAATGAAAAAATTGCTTTATCTGTGTTATGGCAGGACCAATGTGGAAAAAAACCCCAACATATGGAAAGTATTAACTGCTAGACAGCCAAAGATCTAATGTAGCTGAAGTAACCTTACAAGAGACCCGTACTTAAACTAGCCTTAAAATTACATTGAAATTAGAGAAACACAGTATTTTGATAACCACTACAGTATTCTACTATTACTATTATTACTTATTTAATGGTAAATTACAGAACTGAACCAAGGTTATGGCTGTATAGTACCACAAGCTCGACATATATAAGACTATCATCAAACATTAAATTTGAAGCTGTAATTTGGCAAAACATCAAACATTTTTAGTTTGGTAGGAAGAAGATCTCAAGGCTTGGTGCTTAAAAAAACCTGAATCTGACTGTGTGACCAAATCCTAGCATATCAGCTATAGATAAAATCCTTGTACAAATAAGCCCATATCTAATAAGTTTTCCATCCGTGTTAATCTTTTATAGCCCCTTTTCATACCCTCAATGTTTTCTCTGACTTTCCATCAATTTTGTCAGAAGATAGACAAAATAGAAGGGAAATGACACATTTAAGAAATATTGGTGTATGTATCAGAAATACTGGTCCTGGGATTAGCACATAACGATTTAATGTTTATTAAGAGTATCATCCCCTAAAAAAACCAGCAACAAAACCAACCAACCAAACACACACACGCAAAAACAACAAAAAAAAACCAAACCCAAAAACACAACAACCAAACAAAAACCCAAAACAAAACACAACAGAACAAAGCAGACAACAAACAACCAAAACCTAACCGATGTGTTATCCAGATTGTCAATGAAATTTCAAATATCAGATGACTTTGAAAATCACAGTGTATTTACATTATTCTTTTCATAACTGTCTTTTCCACTTAGTTTGATAGGATTTCACTGATGAGATTCTTTGCTAGAAAATTGTTTCTTAAAATAAAAGCCCTTACAGTTCTTGAACATGAAATGCTCTCTTTGGGCTGGTATTATTAAAAAATTCTCTCACAGCATAAGATTCAGCGTTTTACACTTAAGTGTGTGTGTTCATAATATATTTATATACACTCATCTAAAACTAATATCTTCTGTAATATGTAGTCTAAATTTCCCTTTGCTCATGAACTACTCAATGCTCCTATCTGGACCACATATATTTAGACAAAATATTTCTATTTTTCTGAAAACTACTGTCATTGTGTTGAGATACCAACCAGGTAATGAAGTCAATGAGGATATGCAAATTAATTCCAACTGGGCTCCTGCTGTCTGTATCTGGTGTGTCCCATCACATTACCATTTATTTGACCTACAGCATAGTACAATGTGACAACTCTTAATATCAAATGAAATGACACAATATAATATGACAACAATATAAAAGAATACTGTGCTTTCAGACAGGGCTTTTACCTTCAGTTCCAATGGGCTGTACACAAAATAACCCGAAGTGATGAAATGACAGTATAAAACTGTTATAAATACCTAAGAAATAATAAAGATTCATCAATGTGTCTTCAGACAGCTCAGATTAAATATTACTTTTATAAGTAAATGCTGTGCAATCTAATTATTGCATTAAGTTCCATAAGCTTCTATGTAGCTTGAGTGCATTGAACTCATTACGGACTTTAACTTGAAAGGATTTTATTGAGTTTGAGCATATGTGCAAAGCTTGAAGAACTTGCCACACTTTCTTCATTTAAAGTCTTTCAATTGACAGCCACCATCACTACTAAGCATGCTACTATCAGGTAGTCAGTAATTTGTACTTCCTACTTCCATCACAAACCTCCCATTTTTCATTTTACCATTAGAAGGGGCTGTGCAAGAGAATTGGTCTCTGTCCCAGTTCTAATAAGCAATATGCTCTCACATGACCCTCTAGGAACCTTTTTTTTAATTGCCCCTCTAAAAGAATTAAAACTGTCTGGTACAAAGAGTAGTTATCATGTGAATGAATGAAAGCTGCAGGTGAGTAACACCATATTAAACTTCATAATTCTTCCAACATCAAAGATGCATCCATACACATCTACAGTCTAAACAGCAGCACTTGAACATGACTGCATGGCTCTTGGTTTCATGTATATTTATATATATACACTTCCGTGTTCATTCCACATGTTCTCTAAGGTGGTTTGATGGACCAGGTTGTCTTTCTCTAGGGAATAAAGTAGACCTCACTGACAGGAGAAGCACCATTAGATCTGAGCTCATTCTATTAAATTCTCTTGGAATGAACACATACAGGCTTGCATAGCCTGGCAGTAAAGCATGGATTTGAATAACAAGTGGTCTGGAAACAAAAACTGCATGATCTTAATTCACATAAAGATATATCAAGTTATCTATGATACATTACAACTCTTTGCCATGAGCTTGGAAGGATATCTGTCTCTCCTCAGGACTAATACATGCACTGGAACACACCTCTGGTTATCCACATTATAAAATCTTTGTTTCCTTTTGGAAGCATAAGATTTTGACCTCTTCAGTAAATAGGATTTAAGTTCTTAGAACCTTGCAGGCATTTGTTAGTTATTACTCACAGCATCCTACTAGGAAGATAAGAAATTGCTGTTGCTCCATTTTATATGTTGGGAAAAAATAGAAGCACAGAAACACTAAGGTATTTACCAAGCCTTTTGTCTGTGTCTTACCTAACATCAGGGGCTCTGGACAGCAGGTGCTGAAGTTATGTGATTACATTGTACTTGAAGTAAATACAAAAAACATTATCTTTAAAAGACCAAAAACAGTAAAGCACTTTTTGTCTTAAATAAGAACAATTACATTAAATACTCTTTATATTAATTTCATTGTATTATTTCTGAGAGTAAATAGCTGCATATTTTATGAAGTCTTATGAAAATGTGAAGTTTAACCTTGAAGACTAAACCTCAAAAATGTACACAGGCTTTTAGGGCTTTGAGCAGTGCTTAAGCTGCTAAAAATTAACAGCAGTTAATGTTTCTCTGCCATTGCACACCAGCTGAAAGTCTCTTTTGTAATTTTCTAATAGGAATTTTTCAGATTATTCTTTCTCCCTAAGAGGTTACTTGACTTTCTTCAGTCATTCATAAAACCCACTCTTCCACTTTGATACTGAACAAAGATATCCCTCACTGCTGCCTGCTAACACTGGTTCTGTATTCAGATCAGGTTCCCTTCATCGCTGAAAATCTTCCTTCTTGCTGTTTGCTAGTACCTGAATACAGCATCAAACATCTAATGAGAAACGTAAGATTCTGAAGGTGGGATGTGAAAACATCAGAAAAATAATGCAGAAACTTTCTTTCCCTTATGATATGGAACATCTTTTACTCCCTTTCAGATGCTTCACATCTGCCATAGACTATTTGATACCCATGCATTCATCACATACTGTGTCTTAGATCAAGTGCCAGGCAGTTCACATGATCGCAATTCATCAGAAAGCCAAATATGTGTCTTTGTATTGGGGCCAGGAAATACAGGCTAACGAACCAAAGGGAATGTGGTGAAGTCTTTGACACCGCTGTCGGTTTGTGATCCAGGAACAGTCACAGGCTTCACAAGATTCCTGATGTGGAAATCATTAAAAAGAAACTTAACCCAGCTACTTAAAGGGCAGAGAAGTCTTGGTATTGTGGTTACATGAAGATGCTTTCTCTTTTTCATTCACTTATTCTTTGCTTATAGTTTCCTATAGCTTAGCTAGCTCTGGAACAAACATTGGCTTTCCTATTAATTTATTCTGGAATTCTGCACTGGTTGCATTTCCTGCAGTCTCTGAATCTGCATTTCAGACAGGCAAGACAGGATTTTCACATACTCACACTATGACCATTTTTAACCATTGTACATGCATTTAAATTAATATTATTTTTCTTTGAATTAGCCATTGGCAGCAGAATCTAAACAATCAACATTTGTTTCCTTCAAAAATCTAACAAATGCTCAACAAACTCTGAGCTATGTCTATTGCCAAGTGAGATTACTGCAACAGTATTACAAAGATTAATAATTTTAATTTGAAGGAATTTTACTGGATGTCTTTTTTCCCTTAGCGCTAGCTGTGCACTCTAGAAGACATGAAATGCCAAGAGCACTGGGGTTGGACACTGGGAAACAGATGGGGAGCAGCAAGAGATCCCTAAACTTAAACTGAGATAGGGCTCTCTTTTCTGCTCTTCCACAATGAGAAGGGAGCATTTATAGACCTCTGCCCTTGAGGGGATTGTGTGGATTTTACTTGAGGTTATTACATGCCATAAAGCCAGATATTCTTTGATAATATGCAAAGAGAAAGGGAGGAGAGGGTACAATGAGCAGGGAGGAGACTTGTATTCAAACCATTTCTTTATTATACACTGTCTGAAATTCTCCATTTCTAAATCTTACTGCTCTACTGTTTTTCAAATAATAGTAATAAAAAAACCCCAAAGAAACAAACAAACAAAAAAAATCACAACCAGAAAAACCCACAACCAATCAACAAGCACTTCAAATGCCTTGTGGTGCTTTCTGAATGTTCATTTTAAGGAAACCATGTAACAAATCCTTCTCAGAGATCTACCTGGCTCAAGGTCTTGCCACCCTGTGCTTTAACACTCCTTTATCTTAGAGATAATTTGTGAAAATCTACACACATGTGGGTAATGTGGGCCTGGAGATGTAGCTGCTGGATTTAGTCTGTTTCTTCTGCTGACCTCTAAATCATCCTCAATGTTAAAAATAAAAACAGACAAACAAACAACCCCCCCAAAAAAAACCACAAAAAAAAACCCAAAAAACCAAACAAACCACCAAACCACAACAACAACAAAACTACAAAAAACTCAACAACTGTTAGGTGCTTTCAAGTAGTCTGAAAAATATGAAGTATATAAATACCACTTTTATTACTAACATCTCATGTTTATATCTCAGATTTTGTATAAAAAAATGTTCATAGGTGTTAAAAATTGCCTGTACTGGGAGCCATTTGTGTTCAAGGTCATTCTATCATCACATCATCTAATTTTATCTATAAGAAAGTCATCAAAGGTAATTTCCTACAGCCAATATAGAGACTGTAGCACCTCCACAGGCAATCCATCCTGAATATTGCAGGTACCTAGCCTTGAAAGTAATGTATGGATCAGTACTGATACCTCTATCTCTTCATTGCATTCATGGGGAATTTAAGCAATTTGGTTGTATTAGCTGCCTAAAATTTTTTGTGACCAAAGTTAGGCAGAATATATGGCAGATGAGGAATATCGGCTTTCAAAGAGATTGAGATTCCACCTCACCAATATGAAGTCTAGTGATTATCAGAAGAATTAAACATCCACTAAGAGATTTGACTCACAGAAAGCCCAGATCATTTAGGCTGTTGAAGGTTATAAGCTTCAGAAGGAGCCTTGGTGAAAATAGAATTCAGAATCTATAAGGAGGGAGGTATGGAGTCATGCCTGAATATACGGATGCTAAAGGCTGTTATAAAAAGAAACAGCTAATTTATCCTGGATCTTTGAGTGTTTATTAGTAATAAACAACACCTAGAAATAGTGCAGTAATTTGAACATGACAAATTTGGGTGATTTCTTTGATGTGTGATAGAAAGTAATTTGAATCAGCATGAGAGTCTGAATCAAGCAGTGTAAGCCCTACCATAACCTGCGGGGGCTGGCGTTCTTCTGCCTTGATAAAAGGTTTCTTTAGGTATTAAGTAAAGTCCAGGGGGGTGAGAATATAAACACAAACAGAAGCCACTGAAATATAAACTCCATCTTTCCCTTCCCTCTCAGCTGTCTTCCCTCTCCCCAGCATTAGTATGTCATGAGGTGCTTAGCATCAAAATGCACAGTTAAAAACAAACAAACAAAAAAAGGAATATATACTATACGTCTTGGAAAGAAAGTTCTTGTAATGGAGTACTTGTTAAGGTCATACTCCATGTACTTATAGTAAACTTGGACACAAATACTTTTAAATGGGATCAAACTGCTATCTGGCCACATCAGTGTAACTTGGTTTCATTGGTCTCTGACAAAGCAAAGGCTGTAGTTTATCTCTGGCAGGTTGGAGCTGAGGTGGGAGGAAGTCTACTCATCCTCCTGCATAGACCTGGTGGGTTTGGCCAGATCAATGCATGCCAATTCATTCCAGAAGTGCAGCTTTTTGTTGCAGCTTTTGTTACATAAAATGTTGAATTTGTGTGCAGCTGACACTCTGCACACAAATATGATAGCTCAAGTGGAAAGCTTTAGCTGATGAATGCAGCATCAGAACAGCTTGGTTTAAAAGCCTTGAGATTATATAGAGCCACTGTGTTTAGGGCCTTTAGGGAAAGAATACCAGACAAGTTAGATCACTACGAAAAATGATCGCTAGGGACTATAATATGTAATAAGTTATATAAATAAGTGTCACACAAAACTGTCATAGAAAAATAAGAAACAAAGCTTGCAACATTATTCCACATAATGGCTTTATAGAAACATTACAATATCACACAAAGCTTGGAGTACAATATGTACCCCTGCAGACTCTGAAATGTGGTAAGCTGTAGGGTACAGGAACCCACAGAGCAGCAAAGGCAAAGGTTTAATGGTATTTTAAATGTTATGTCTATACAGAAGGAGAATTCTGCAATATAATCCTATTCAGAATTCTTTGTGTGCAGCAGAATAGGTGGGAGTTCTGATGCTGTCCTGCAAATCTGTCTGTGACTGACTGAAGAAGAAACTCTAGTAAGGGCAGGCAGCATTTAAGGAAAATAGTTTGCAAATGCAGAGCTTAGGGTATCACTGAGGTGTGCACCACTTTTGTTCTTAGTCCTCCTCTTGATGCACACATACATTTGACAACCTCTACCCTCTTGCAACAAAAATATTTTGCTCCAAAGGGAGAAAATTGCACGATCAGACTCCACTGTATTTTCTGTGAACTGAAATCCACTCCCATTGGAAGTTCCTGGAAACCAAAGGAAATGGCTTTGGTTTCTAAAGTAGGGTGCTGCCAGGTTAAAAAGAGTCACTGCAAGATTTAAAAGTATTGTAAAATCACTCAAGTTTCTGTAAAGTTTCATCAGATGGAACTCAAACAGCACTAACACAAGGGAAACACGATGTATTTTGTCTTCTCTTCTGCCAGACAGATCTGGCTTGCTTGTCCCTGTAACCCCCAGGTTTTCCTTAGTATGAGTCAGATGGGAAAACAAGAGCGGGCTCATCACATGAGAGTGACATATAAATGCATTTAATGTGCAAACATTCCCCTTCAACATAGTTGTCCTTTTACAACTGACAGATAACTAAAAATGTTTTTGGTTTAATTTCCATAGCCTTCTGATTATTTTTTACAACACCTAAGCTTCTTTGCAAATTTGTTTTTGAACACTAAATCCTGAAGATTGAAGAGAAAGAATTCACATTAATGCAAGATATTCAATAAGCGAGAAAAAGAAAACAAGACAAAACAGAAATTAAAACACATCTTTGAGAAGACATTTATTTTATTGTCTTGAAAGAAATCTTTGTCTGTCATAAGTCCTGTTATTAGCCAGCTGTTTAGTTAACTGAAATATTGATCAAGGTTGTCACACTTTCTTTGTCTGTCAGGAAAAAGAGAAGGTGCTGACCCTTTTCAGGAAACTGTAGTGACAGGTCTGTAATTTGATAATCACTTGTTCAGGAAAGATCTCACTTTGTTCCCTGATGTAAACTCTGGCTGCTTGGTTTCCTTTGATTTTTATTTTATTTTTAATAATGTCTAGCTTGGCCTCCTAAAAGCTTCAGATTTAAAGAAACACAGTATGATTATCACTTTTACAGAGTACACTTTCTAGATTTTGTCTCTGTTTAGTTAATGTGACTATGTTTATTGATGAGGAGCTATGTTTTTCTCCAATTTCTCACCTTGTGACAAGATTTCCCACAGAAAAAAAAAAACCTGTTGAATTGCTTTTTTTCAGGCTAGAATTGCAACTTGGTAGCCATTTTCTACAGCCCTTCTTACTGTTGGGTCTCAAAGGGTGCTTGACAAAAACAGACTGTTGGAATTGAGCATTTCCCATCTTGTAGTGGTTGAGAAGCTCATAAATGTCTTTCATATTTTTTTTAGCTATCCGCAATGCTATGATTCAGGAGAAAATTCCTGTTTCTCAAATACCTTAGGATACTCTAATCTCTAAACAGAGCTTGGAAATCCATGGGATCAGGACTGAGCACTGTGCAGAGTAAGAAAGCTTCTCTCTCAGAATTATGAATAATCAAATAACTAAGTTAAGCAATCCTCCTGTAATTATTTTGTTCCATTAAATGTTCTATCCATCAGAAATTAATTGTGGTAATTAACAATAGAAGTATTCTCTCTCTTCTTTCTATGTCACTGAAATGATCTTCTGCCTGCCATTACTTGGCATCATTAACTGAAATGAAGACTGTGTGTCTTTGTTTGATGAACAAGGCTGTCACCTTCCTTAGATTTTTCTGTATTTTTACTATGATTAAAAGTAGTCAAATATTTTTCCCCACAACTCAACTATAGCAGTTGTACTCAGAGGTTACATACTCCTGAAACTGAACCAATACTTCTATGACAAACTTTAGTTGCTCTGAGAGGTGCTACATTTAAACCAATTGTCTGAAAACAGATTTGGTGTTGTATTATTAATATAGCCCCAAACTGGAAAAAAAAAAAAAAATTCATTTTATCATTCTGCTGTTTGGTATCTGATTTTGAATATTTTTTAAGATGTTTGTGAATTGTCTTTAAAGAAAATTCTCAAAATAAAGTAAGAGAACAAATCCTGTCACATGTTGGAGGTGGGGTGTTCAGTCTTTTAGAATCCTGAATTGATCTTGAGATGCTGTTACTTCTCACTTACATGAATTTTTTGTTATGTGGAACTCGCACCCTGTTACTAAGGAGTGGATTTTGCTCTGTGCATTATCTTGAGACCCAAGAAATCCCATTCTGCTGTATTCTAACCTTCAAAGGTTAAGCAACTATGACACTGATTAATAACCTTCTAAAATCATGTGAAACATGAAATCCATTTCATTGAGATTTACTGTGAAAAATAATGCACAGAGGCTAAGCTGGGGTTCTTTCTGTACTCAAGAGAGAGAGATACAACTTAGGAAACCTTTCTAACATGAGTATTTGTGATAATGAGTGTGACCTTACCTTTTGTGAATGCCTCTGTTTTCCTACAGACCATAGGCAAGACTTGAATAATGTCTCTAAAGAGAGCTAAACCTTGATGAGGTAAATCCCAGTCTTACTGACAAATATTTCCTTATCTAATTCAAGAGACATCAAAATAGCATTTTTCACATCTAGGAAATATCTGTGATTCCATGGCAACCTCCTCTGCCAGAATCTGTGGATTGACATCTCATCTGGCTGTCTGACGTAGACCCTATTGCAGGAGTTTGTTATTGCCTCTGCACTACCCCGAGAAGCAGTTTAAAACTCCTTTCATTCACATTGAAGCAGAGCCAGTGTAATTCAGTGAACCAACAAATAACCCTTTGTGCAAGAGCAGAATTAGGTCTTTTTTAAGGAAAAAAACTACTACAGGTATATCAGGCATGTCATGTATACATCTTCTTAAAGACATAAATGAAAGGGTTAAGGAGACAAGGAAAAAGCAGACAAAATTGTATGACTTAGGAAGGGGTTGGCCAAGAAAATTATCTGCATGTTTCAGTAACTGTTGTTTTTTAATTTTATTTTTCAGTTTGGTAAACTAATACTGTGGTCTTACCATTTTTGAGCTTATTGCATATTAATAGCCTTTCTTCTAAGAAATTAATAGTCTCACTGAAACCTTCAAAAATATAGGAGATCTCAGCTTATAGCTAGAGGTTGAAAGGCTTTCTGAAAATGATCCTTTTTAAGGTGATGCAGTAAAATGGTATCTTGATTCCTGATCAACCATTCTATCTACCAGGCTGCTCACACTAGTAAAGCATTCACTCTTTCCCTGCGTCAGTGAAATATTTTCATTCTCATTTTCTTTAAATAAATGGTGCTTGGTTACACTTTTTGTGAAGTTCTATCTCACCTTCCTGAAATGTGGCCCCAACATCAGGGAATAATTTTGGAATCCAAGTTTTACGTGAGACACTCCCTCCCCCACCCTTTCCCAATACTGCTACTTCAGCTCTTTTTTGATATATTTTTAAGTAAAAGCCAATTTTCTGCTGAGTACAGCCCAGTACCTCTAATGCTGTGGTTCTGAGGAGTTTTAGCAACTATAGGTGGTGCTGTACCGTAATTCTTTCATTATTTTTTTAAAAAGTAGCTAAAACAGGCAGAGGGACCATCAGGAAGGAATCTGTGTTATAGTTTTCAGACCAAAAGAATAAAATAAAATAGAACAAAAATAAAAATGGATTGGATTAGTTAAAAACAAACTCAGTGGGTGTTCTGGTGTACTTCTGAATTCTCAGCTGCTTTTTCTCTCTCACTCCAATTTTTATATTTCTGCTTACTTCTTTCCTACAGATCTCCTCTGACAGCACCACCACCTCTGGCTGTCCTCTTGATTCTGGTACTTACTGGATACTCCATTTAGTGGGTATCTCACAGCTTGCCATCTTAATTTACTTTGTTTATGTGATGAAAAGCATCATTGAAAAAACTTTCATACATATTTGTCAGTGTCTATCTTTTTCCTGAACTCTACTAGTTATCCTTTGTGCTATATATGCTTCTGAAGTTCAACTGGAGATCAACTTAAAATTGTGAAATGGAGTACTGATCCAGAATCTGATCTGAATTTCTCCAGCTAGGAGGTCAGGGTGATTTACAAAACAGGAAGCGCAGAAGCTTACCAGAGCCCTTTGAAATTTAGAGCTGTCTACAATAGAAATGTCCTGGGAAAGACACTTCTGAGAAGTCTGCTGGTTTAGTTCAGCTGAAAAGGTCTGGAATCCTCCTGTCATATGGTATTACTTTGCAAATTAGTGTAATAACTATAAATAATAGTTTATTTTTAAAAATCTTATATTTTAACAGATTCGCCCTGCCCCAAGTTCCCTTTACATTTGTTTTTTGTTGGTTTTTGTTGTTGTTGTTGGTTTTTTTTTTCCCCAAGATTGGCTCATTAGTGTGCCTTAAAACAGTGCCTTCATTCCTAGGTGTTGCAAGGAAAAAAGCCATGCTCAATTCATGTGATTTAAATCAAATCAGTACCAAAGATATACGTTGATTCATTAATGACACTATTATCTTACAATCAGTAAATCATACAGTAAGGGTCAATTCAGCAATAAAACAAAACAAATAAACCACAACACTAGATACTTACAGAATGCTAAGGAACACCTAGGCATTTTGAGACATCCTCCTGTAATTAATCTCCAAAAGTTTTAATCACGCCCACATGCACCCATGCAGACACAGAGTTGAGTGTACACAACTCCCCCTGGGTTGTGGGGGGTTACAAGCACAAATCCCTCTTTTCAGAGCTGTTTCCATTTTTACACCCCTCCTGTTGGAGATGTGACAACTGTACCACTGTGGGTACCCACACTGGTTCCTCATCCCCATCTGTGTGCACTGACATCTGCACACACTAGGTGTGGGTGTCTCCTTGCTGTCCCTGTACCATAAGGTAGGAAGGGAACTGTATTGCCTGTACCTTTCAATTATTTTTTTAGAATGCAGGCAGCACTGTCTACTTTTACCACCCATTCTTGCTAGCAGATGTACGCACTAGCTGACACTTCCACTGCTGTATGTTGCAGTACAGTGTCCTTAGGTATCCTGCTAAATGCTTTGCTGGGCTATTTTGTGTCTAATCGTTACTGATTAGTTATTTACTTTTTCATCCTTTGTTAAATATAATCAAAAAAAGACACATAACACTTTCTTACAAGTTCACTGATATTCACACTAATTATCACCCCGTGAGACTTCAGTTTACAGAAAAGTTCTTGATTTAATAAAAAAGGGAAAAATATTTTAAATAATTTATTTAAAAAAAACCCCAAGAATTTCTGAATTGCTTTTCTGAATT
>JAAGNO010013688.1:102365-121774 GCA_033439905.1 Ceryle rudis | reverse complement strand
ATCATTGAGTCCAACCGTTAACCCAGCACTGCCAGGGCACCACTAAACTGTGTCCCTCAGCATCACATTTAAATGGCTTTTCAATCCCTGCAGGGAGGGGGACTCCACCACTGCCCTGGGCAGCCTGGGCCAGCCCTTGACAACCCCTGCAGGGAACCTAAATCTCCCCTGCTGCAACCTGAGTCTGTTTCCTCTTGTCCTAGCATGAGTGGGGTTGGTTCTTCAACAAAGGCTGGGACAAGGTGTGAAGCCAGCTACAGCCAGTCCTGGAGCCAAGGGTATGTTCAACACCAGCTTAATTACTCAGTTTAGGTGACTGGGACAGGCAGAAATCCTGCAAATCTACAAGCCAGCAGAACTAGTGTGATCGCAGCAGCCCCCGCCCCAGACCCTTGTCACCCCCAGCTGATGTCCTCAGGTTAGGAGATGGGTACTGAGCCATGGATTTCTGCTGGCTGCAGGCCCAGCGTTCGGCGGAGGGGAGACAAGCCTGCAGGTCTGCAGCTCTGAGCTAACAGCACAGCAGCCTGTCCGCCGGGTTACGTGCGAAGTCGCTTTCACCACCTATTTCACCATAATGTAACTTAATGAAAAACTGCGTGCCACAGAATATTTATGCTGATGATAATTCCAAACATCAATGGGAACATCGGCCTCTGTCGGGAATGAATTCTCACAAATGCCAGGCCAGTTTTGAACTACTTCTGCAAAACTACAACCTCCCCCAAAGGGGGCTTCACTTTGAAAAGAAGTCGACACGTTCAATTTGGAGATTTAGCTGCAAATACGCAAGACTTGTGCCTTTGAGAATGGCTCTAATTTTGCCAGCAGAAGGAGATAAATCATACAATCATAGAATTGTCAGGGTTGGAAGGGACGTTAAAGATCATCTCATTCCAACCCCCCCTGCCAATGGCAGGGACACCTCCCACTAGAGCAGGTTGCTCAGAGCCCCATCCAGCCTGGGCTTAAAAACTTCCAAGGATGGGGCTTCCACCACCTCTCTGGGCAACCTGTTCCAGTGTCTCTCTCATAAATGATGAAGACGATACGTATTTTAAACCCACCAGCTCAGTGAGACACGAGCGAGCTTAAATGTTTTTTTATTACAAAACATTTTATTGTAGCTATTTACACCCGTTCCTTGATAAGTGTATAAATGTAAACATTTATTATAGCTGTATTTCTCTTATCTTACAGTTCATCCCCGGTTCAGAGTAAATGTTGTTATTAAGCATACAAGTAGTGAGGAAATTTAAGCTATATTCACAGAATATACATCTGCGTGCAGTTAAAAGTCCACCAGCCCTAAGCTAGTGGTATAGACACTGTCCCATTAGCTCTACTTCTGCTTCTTGTGTGTACGCTGGAGTCTGTGATGTCATCGGCATGATCCTCACTTTTCTTCTCTTTCAAGCTGTTGATGAACCTCAGGGTTATTTCATCCCATTCCTCAGGGAGCAGCATCAGCAGAAACCCAATGCAAATGATGATGGTGGCTCCCAACCTCACGACGCTGAAGATCATTTTGTGCTTCAACAGGTCCACAGCTTTGAGGGAGACACAACAATGCCATCAAAACTACAGCAGGATGATCTGCAGCATCGGACCAGCCTGGCACATCCCATAGCCTGCATGTTGCACTCTGGCTGTACTACTGGTCCCATCACACTCAATCACAGAATCATAGAATGATAGGCTGGTTTGGGTTAGAAAGGACCTTTAAAGGTCATCTCATCCAACCCCCCTGCACTAAGCAGGGACATCTGTAACTAGAGCAGGTTGCTCAGAGCCCCGGCCAACCTCCCCTACAATGGTGCCAGGAGTGGGGCAGCCACCACCTCTCTGGGCAACCTGGGCCAGGGTCTCATCACCCTCAGCATCAACAATTTCTTCCTTCTCTCCAGTCTAAACCTCCCCTCTTTTAGCTTAAAACCCTCACCCCTTCTGTCATAACAGGCCCTGCTAAAAAGTTCTTCCCCATCTTTCTGGTAGACCCCTTTAAGTACTGAAATGCTGCAATATGGTGTCCCTGGAGCCTTCTCTTCTCCATGCTGAACAACCCTCTAGAGTGACCAGCTCCTTGATCTCAGAAAACAGCTCTGACCTGAGAGTGTGGTACTGGAATTGCCATGTCTCCTCATGGCCTTCATGCAGGCTCTGAGGAAGCCTTGTAGGGCCCATCTAAGCCTCATGGTTTCCATTTCTGCTCTGACAGGGAAGGTACTTTATGGCAACTCTTTTATCTACAGCGGGTTGCATTAACATGTTTCCTTGTGCTGCATGGATGAGTGATGGGGAGAGAGCAGCATGCAGGTCAGAAGCTGGTTTTGGTGCCTCCAGGCCCAGCCTCCCAACTCCACAACCAGCAAGAACAGCACATCTGAGCCCTTCGGCAGCCTCTTACAGGTACACAGTTTCAGAGCTCTGACCTGCATTCTCCTAAAAGCAGGAGTTTCTTTGCAAACATGCTCAGATAACTGGAGTGCTGAGGCTAAAGAGGTGGAGGAGGACTGGAAGAGCAGAGACGGGACTATTTAAGAAGACAGGACTCTGGAGTAAACTTCCATGCAGACACCCTGCACTGCTGCTGCACAGAAGGTCATCAGCACAGTGCTGAACCGCAGTAGCAGCACCCTGACCCCACCATGTCCCAGTGGCAACCAGCAGCTTTGGGATTCTGGCTGGGAATCAGCCATGTCCTGTCACTTCCAAAGAAAGGAGGCAAGACAAAAAAAAAACCAAAACCCAAGGCTTTCATCAACCAAAACATCCACCATCACCAGGAGCATCCACGGAAGCTGAAGGAGACTGAACTGCTTTTGAAATATAGGACAAGATTTTGACTATATAAAAAGAAAAAAGATTTAGACAATAAACTGCTTCTGTTGCTTATTTTTCCGCCAACCATGGTACTTGTACCTGCATTTCCAGGGACGCTGAGCACTGTGCCGATAGAGATCAGAATGGGGTATGTGAGCACGACGCCAACGTTAACCAGAATATTGAAAGCTAGGGAAAAACAGAAAATAGTACATGATTATGGGGAAAAGACACCGGAGTGAAACTCTTCCACCTTGATTCTACCAAGTTTATCACTCTTGTATTTCACAGCTTTGTCCCAGCTTTAATCAGATACCAACACCTAATTTTGCTGCCATAAGCCATCATTACTCCTCCTGCCAGGAGGATGGTGATTCCAGCTTCCCCACTTGACAGAGGCTGTGTCACCCTTGGCCTAGTAGGACATTTTGCTGATGAAAGGCCCCACACCCCTCTAGATGGACCACACACCAAAGGTGATACCAGCAGGAAATCATACTCTAAAGGACACTAAATACAATTACCCGATGAAGATAATGGTGGACTAAGCAGACTGGAGTGAGACCATGGTTGGGATTATACATTTGGGTAGATTCCTGGGTGGTAAACTGTCCCAGTTTTTTGTCACTGAAGTGCTCACAAAGCTGCTGCCAAATCTGGGCAGAGCAGTTTCAAGGTGTTCACAGCACCTCAGCTGGACTGCGTCTCATGGCTGTGTGGATGGGCTGTGTACTGGGCAATGACATCCTCTGTTTTTCCATTTAATATACTTGTAGTGGAGACAAAAACCTCTTCATTATGAAATAATGGAGACTTCGCTAAAGAAAAGGATGTTGTTATACCTGGAAAATTAAAATGTCCCTGGGCTGAATCCAACAGATATTGTGCCTGGCTAGAGGATGGCAATTGTGGCTCTGAAAGAGGAAGCACTGTGGAAGGGCCCAGGGGAGGTGAAGAAAGACAACAGAAGAATAGAACCGTAGAATCGTTATGGTTGGAAAAGATCTTTAAAGTCATAAAGTCCAACCATTGACCCATCACTGCCAGGTCACCACAGACCATGTCCCTCAGCACCACATCTACGTGTCTTGAAACAGCACCAGGTCTCACAGGCTAGCGCCGAGCTGTGTGAGCTCTGCCCAGAGCTCTGCAGCACCCACTGAAAGGTGCCCCAGTGCTGGGGGTCCCTGTGTCAGTGCACACGCACCCCACCGAGCATGCCAGGAACTGGCTGGGTACACGCAGCCCTTCAAAATTGGATGTACAGCAATGAAGCTGTGCCGGAGGCGGGGAAATACCAGTGAAACAACAGTAGGAATGCAAAGATGAAAAGTGGACAATTAGTACGACTGCTTCATGTTTACTGTCTTTATGTTAGAATTAAGGTTTCTTATGAAAAATATGAGTAATTTCTCAAGGAGTACCTGTTGGCACTGGGCTCAGACATTACCTGTGAGAGAGCTCTGCTGCTTAATTAAAGGGGGATTTGTTTGTGACCGAGGCTAATTTTGTATTGAGGGAGAGAGGAAGAGCTAGAAAAACAAGTAAGTTTTTTATCACGTACCTAACCAGAGGCCGGCTACACCGCACAGGTAACCCCAGGGCACAGCAGAGAAAGGGGACCAGTACTCCACTTTAGTAAAATACAGTATGATCGGGGTAATAGAGATGAAAATTAAATTGAAGAAGCCCAGGGTAGAAACAAAATGAGCCGCCTCCCCGAAGTTTGCACTTCCAAGAAACATTTTGAACAAAACCTGCAAAGGAGAGGAGAGAGGAAGGTTTTAGACTTCATGCCTGTCATAGGAAGCAAAGTTCTCCTGCACACAGGGTCCTCCACTGCCTTGGGGAGAGTAGGACACAGGACAGCCCTGACCAGTACAGTGTGCCACAACGTGGCCCTTTCCTACAGAATTTTTGCAAGAACTTTGGTCTGATTTCTGCCCTTTCCTGCATTTTAGCACAGAGGGGGATATCATATTATTACCGTGGGGATTGTTGAGCCTGTATAACAAAGCTTAACACAAAATGCCACGAGGTGTAAGCATAACAAAGAACCCAAAGACACCACCATTCATGCAACAGAGCTATAGGATTTGGGCTGTGCTTGGAACTGTTAGATTAAGGAGACTTTCAAGACCTGTCTGGATGCATTTCTGCGTGATCTGCTCTAGTTTTGTACTGCTCTGGCAGGGGGCATTGAACTTGATGATCTTCAGAGGTCTCTTCCAACCCTTAACCTTCTGTGACTCTGTGATATGTGAGGGGACTCCAGTGACTGCCACAGCATGAACCCTCTGTGAGAGAAAAGCCAACCTGGAGGGACTCGCTTCAGATTCACAGGAAGCACAGGCTTCATGGAGGATTTGTCCTGCACGAGACTAAATTCATGCACTTTGAATGACTTGTGAATAACGGAATCGTGAACTGGCTTGGGTTGGAAAGGACCTTTAAAGATAATCTAGTCAACACCTCTGCACTGACATCTTCAAATAGAGCAGGTTGCGAGGCAAGAGAGGCAACTTCTTATCCCATCACAACTCCAAACTTCTGCTCCTCTTTACACACACTTCACCCTCCTCGAGCTGACAATAATACATGTAGCCCAACCTGTTTCTAACTCAGATACGTCCCTGCCTTCTCCATCCCTCACCTTTAGGAGCAGCCGCTCCTTTCAGCAGGGGGCAAAGCCCCATGTGTCTTCAAGGCCTCGCCTGTGCCAGGCACAGGCAGGGGCTCCAAGCCCAGGACGAGCGCAGAATACTCAAGAGAGCTGCAGTGCAGAGCAGGGATGAGCTGCTCGCCTGTCCCCACTCGGGGACAGCGGCACTACCCGCGTCCAGGCTCTCCTCCCTGCTTAGAAATAGTGTCAATAAACTGCTGTGGCAGGAAATGATTAAAACATGATCCTAAACTCCTTTGCAGCATAGTAACGGAGATTTCATTAAAGGCTCATAAAGCGAAGTCATTCCGAGTATTTGACAGCTAATGACTAATGACTCTCCTAGTAGATTTCCTGACGTCGTGACATCGCCTGGTCACAATATGAGTGATGCAGGAGGGATGAATAATATAAACCATTTATTTTCTACTGATTTGCTTTGTACTGGAGCCTTTTTAACATCCACTGTTAAAGCAATATAAGCATACTAAGAAACAGTTACGACCTACCTTATACAGCGCAGACGTAGAGGCTGATCCAACAGCATATGCTACCCCGATAATCGAATCACCCTGGAAACCATCTGCATATGCCATCATTACGATGCCTGTGATGGCCATTATTGCTGCAACTATCTGCACAGACAAAGCAAAGCAACGTAAAGCTTGGCACAATTCCGTTACACGGCACGAGATCATGGAGCTGTGGGGTTTTAATGAGTGTCACTGGGTACTATTGCTGACTTTAAGCTTTCTTGCTTGCCCTTAAATAGGGAAAATTATGTAGGGTTGGGAGAGATGTAAAACGTAATGTAGGTGGATGCACTGAGAGAGATATGGATCTACAGCATTGCAAATTCTCCTGGGACCGACTGACAGAACATCCATCATGATTTTTATAAGCTAAATATCCCCTTTGGAGATACGGCTCCAAGATCAAGGGATTATGCTCTACGACACAAGAGAAATATTTAGCAAGGCCAAGAATTTGACTTGAAATGCAGACATTTAGGTGGCTGACCTTCCTGGACATCACTCCAGAAGAATGACTCCGGCATTGTGGAACACCAGCATACCACGGGGAGCATTTCCAGGCTGCTCCTGCTGTGCACAGTTATTTCCTAACAGCCCTGCCAGCTTTCTTGGACAGGCATGACCAAATTTCTTTATGAAACCTTTACTTTTTTGCTTAGGTTTTTGGCCTCATTTAGAAATCCCAAACAGAGCTTCTAAGGAGCTTAAAAGAACAGGAATCAGCAGCTACACTCTAACTGAAATCCTGGGTCTTGACTCCAAGGACCTTAAGGAATCTGTAGGGATCCCAACATATTTTATTCTTTGAAAAACTCCCTTTCCCTATCTACTTGCTCTCAGCAGGTAAATATGGAGTCTGGATTGTACAGACATTAAATACTTAGCTTCCACAGTCTGCAGAGGAAAATGTGTTTCCTCAGACCTGTGGAAAAACAGAGTCTCATTTCTGAAAGATAGAGGGGTTTATAGAGTTGGGGTTTTTTTAAACTTAGTATTACATTAAACATTTTATCATTATAAAAAGGCTGTACTAGAGCTGGACACAGAGCAGAGGACACACAAATGCAGATACCCAAAGCTGGCTGTTACAGAATCAGCAGCAACATTTAGGGTGCAGACTCTGTTTTCTATTCCAAATATCCATTAACTCACCCAACTCCTTTGCATTGGACACCCAACCCAACTTGCCTTGGATAGGCAATGCAGGCTCTCCCCGTTCAGACAAGGGCAGGAGCTAACGTGGTCCTTCTCCTCAACAGCACTACCCCCTACCAACACTGCCACACCAGCCGGCTCCAAACTCAACTGCTAGTCCAGAAAGGGCTTCTTGCTCCTGCTGCTCTGGTACAACCCTGAGGCAACACCAACATGAAATAAACATTTGCTTCCTGGAAAAGCTCATTAAACTTAATTTAAGAAATATTTACTACTAGACCAACATGAGCTTCACACCACAGACTTTAAAGGCATCTTGATCAAATCTTGTGCCATTGTGCAGAGAAGCCTTTAAGATCTCACATAGTTTTACCGAGAAGCCCAGAAAACCTGCTGATGCTCACAGCAAGCAGATGTGAGCCAGAATGAGGCAACAAGCACAAAAATCCCACAAAACAATTTCAAAAGAGCCAGTCAGTAGAGCAAAACCATGTTTCAAGGGACACACGGGACAGGGACACATGCCTGACTCTGTCTACATATGGGGGACAGTGGGGACCCATGAATCAAATCCCTGGATGTAGCCAATCTCTGAGACTACGGGCAGAAATGTTAGTGCTCCTAAACCCCATGGGTATCTAGGCCAACATTTTCACTGAGGAACTCACCTCCTGGGTGCAATCTTAACTACTTCCCTCTCACTGTTAGCCCTGTTTTACCAGTAACTGAGGCACAGGTACCCTCCTCACATTGCAGCTGCAGTGACAAAGGCAGAGTCGCAAACCACAGTGCATATCTATATCCCACCTCACTTCTATTTAAACATCCAAGCTCCAGGCAAAGCTGCCTAACTGTTGCCTAAACCTGAAGATACTGCTGATACCTCCAAATTCACCATGAAATGGTGCTTGAAGTCCAAGTCCCCCACCTTAATCATAGTATCGTTCTGGTTGGAAGAGACCTTCAAGATCATCAAGTCCAACCATTAACCCAGCACTGACAGGTCACCACTAAACCATGTCATGCAGCACCACATCTCCACGTCTTTTAAATCTTCCAGGGATGGTGACTCCCACCACTACCCTGGGCACCCTGGTTGCATTTTCCAGTGCCTACAAGAGAATCTGGCCTTCAGTCCTTAAACGAGGAGGTGCTGGAAGACACCACCCTCTGCTGTTCACCCTGCTGAAAAGTGGGGGCACATCTGCACAGGACACACATACCATCCATCACCCAAGATGCAGCAATGGTTATTTTGATCCCCAAGCTTCTATCTACCCAAGGACCTATGAGCAAAACGAAGTTAAATTCTCTTAGAGGGATGAGTTTCAGTCCCATTTAGTGCAACAGTCCCTACAGAGCTTCTCCCTCCTGCCTTTGGTTTAGTGATCAGTTCGTTAGTAATATAATTGTGCAATGCTGCTGCTCTCCTCACTGCTTATCTGAAGATACAAATAACACAAAAGTCTCACCCTGGAAGCACCACAGAATTACATCCAAGACCTCTCAGACATCAGCAGGGCCCCTCCTATCAGGTTCCAGAAGCTCCCCCCTCACCCCTTGCCCTGCTGCTCTGCCTGTCTGGTTTCATCTCAGGCTGCACCATACATCTTGCCTTGCACATAAATTCAGATGTAGAGTTTCATCTGTCAGCTGGAATGTTTCAGCTGCAATATTTCAAGCAGTATCTATGACAAGGCAAAACAGAAAAGTGCAAAGTATTTCTCCTTCCAAGGGAAAGGATTGAGACTTAACTCTTAGTGCCCTCATTGCTCAGACCCAGCCAGTGAGTTTCTTCCTTGAGTTAGTGGAAATGAGTAGATTCATCATTCCCAACAGGAGATTCTTCTGATCAGGGAAAACATCTTCCCAGTCTGATTACACCAAATTTAGACAGAAAGTTTCAATCAAATATTTAGACAGCCAAGCACTGTTTTGTTGGAGTTTTTTTCTGAAACAATTAAAATGATGGACATATACGGAGCACCATCTCAGGAGACATCAGATAAATAAGACCTGACACTGGAAAAGAGCAAGAACATTATTTAAGTTTCACGTTCAAAGCTCTTCCTGCAAAACAGATACCACTGCATTAGCACAGTTGACCTCGGCCTATCAGTTGCCTTGTGTTTGCTTTAGAAACTCAAAAGCATGTCCTGCAGGCTTCTGTAAGCTGACAAGAAGCAGCAAGGTCACACCGAAGCAAAGATGGTTGTTGCTGCTGACAGCTCGTTAAACAAGGCTTTTAATTAATGGAAGAGGGCAATAACTCTCTTTTGGAGCCTCCTAGGTAAGGAATGAAATTAGCTCGCCTCTTTTTTTTTTTTTTTTCCCCTAGACAAGAGCAAGGCCAACCAGCATTTTACTCAGGAACACTTTTTTCCCATGTGGAGCACATCAGAATATTAGGTGCTGTAGTAAAGAAACCTGTCCAGAGTCCACCTTCTGGGGGAGAAAAAAATGTCCCCAGACCACTCCACACCTATCTAACAAGCATTAATTCAGCTCCCCAGGTGAAACACAACTAAGGGCTCAAACATGCAAATCTTCAGGCACATGGCTCTATTGAAACAACACAAGCCAACAGAACTACCCGAGTATGTGAAGCCTTTTAAACACTGAGCCAAAGCTGCCTGGACTTCCAGAAGCCCCAGTGTAATGGATACATTACGAATTTGTGAAGTGCAGAAGTGTCCAAGGATCAAAGGGCAGACAGGACTGTGCTGTTTTCCCTCGTGCAGGGCAGCAGGCAGTCAAGGCACCTAAGGTCTACCTGCACTGCTTTCATAGGTACGTAGCTATAGAGTCACTGTACACATCCTCCTCATATGAGTGCTCTTTCTCCAGCGGTCTTTTCTCTCTTGGGTTGGGTACAAGCTTCTTCCCACACTACAGCAGCACTACTGAAGACACGTGGCTCTCACTGCAGATCACACACTCCAGGTAGCTCAAGCACAGCCAGGGCAGCTGAACCTCTGCATGCAGCCCCCAGAAGCTTTTCTGCAGCTAGTCAACGCTTCCCCAGGTGAGATTCTGCCATACCCTAAGGTGGCCATCAAGACAGGTTTGTCTTTAGACAGCTCATCTGAAAATCCAGCCTCCAGCCTGGCTGGCGGCTGCTTTGCGGGGCGTGGAGGAGCAGCGTGCCAGCACGCAGACGGGGGATCGGAGAGCCTTCAGACAGCTGGCCCTGTGGCTCCCATGTGCCCATGGGCATCTGCGAGCAGTTTGGAGACTGCCTGCAGCAACATCAGGCGGGCAGGGAGCTGGAAGATGCTGGTGATCTGCCACAGAGCTGCTGAGCCTTGACTGCTGCTGGTTCTCAAGCCTAGGCAGATGAAAGCTGTCTCAGGTACACAGGCACTGGCTGCATCCCCACCTCTGACGTGCCACAGACGTGCCCGCTGGCTCTGAGGCTCCCAAAGAGCTGCTGGGATCTGAGCTCCTTTGAAAAACTGGCTCTGTGCTCCTGGGTGCTGAGTGCTTTCGCAAAAACACTGGCTCAGAGTATATGATTAAGCCCTTATTTCTTCTCTTCTCCTTACTGTCCAAATAACCTAATTACACTTGCTCTCCGAGAGGCCAGGAGGTGAAAACAGTAGAGGCATTCAAAGCACAAAAGCCTGGGTCCATGCTGCTTTGTCATATTTTAGTTCTCAAACACTCTCCTGCGTGGTTATTAACATTATTAAGTGTAATTCTGGCAGGAGGGCTGCTGGAAAATGCTGCCAATTACCTTGTCAGCATGATGCATCCAGAATCTGCCATTTAGCAGTTAAACCCAGTTTCTTCCCTGTGCAGGATTTGCTGCTCGCTTCTTTTGCCAGGGTTTTCTCGTGCAGACCTCACGGCATTTACAGCATTAATACCAATGCATATTTATAGCAAAGCTTTTTTTTTTTTTGCCTTTTTTTTTTTTTTTAGTGAGTGAAAAACAACCAATAACTAAAAACAGCTTTAGTACTTTTCATCTAGGTTTAAGAGAGTAGGGTAGGAAAATGTAAGAGCCATGCTTGCTCTTCTAGAAAGATGCTGCTTTGAAACAAAAATTAGCTTAAAAGGTACAAAATTTCCTAATTTTTTCTTCAGCTGGAACCTGAGAGGATCAAGGGGTAGAGGAAGCAAGTCACTGTTTGTGCAAAGAAGAACTGAGGATTTCAAACCCTGCTCGTTGCTTGAGTTGGTCACCCACAGGCTGAGGGTAGGTCACATTCACCTGATGCTTCTATATTTTGAGTTGGACATAAAATCGATATACTGGTCTCCAGGGGCACTAAGGATGAGGTCTGTGAAACGCAGGCTCACCTCCTCCACCTTGCCTGGTCTGAAGAGACCCTCCACTGAGCTAGTCCAACAAAACCCTCCTGACATATCCCTACCTAAGAGCTCACCTATGTGAAGCATGCATGGTCCCTTGCCACTACTAACTGCCCAGCCAGCCCCATCTCACCAGGAAATCAGGGCAACTGTTATTCTTTAAACAATTTCCTCTTCCGTTCCCAAACCCCAAGAACAATAACCTCTGCTTATTGTGCTGGTGGCTGCTCCAAGAGCTGGATGCTTGTGAAGCAGGATGCCTTTTCCTTTCACTTCTGAACCCTTCTAGCACCCTAATACTAAATAAAAAAAAGCTGCTGTGCTCATTTTTTTTCCAAAGCAAACTCACTCAGATGAGTGTCCTGATCCATCATGCTTTCCGTGGAACTTAAATCCAATTGCTGGTGGTCCCTTCTAGTCACAGGCATCAGACCTGGCCCCAGCCAGTCTCTAGTGAAGTTCAAGGCTCTTGATAGTTCAATCAGGATTGTACCCAACATGACCATTAGGCCTTGAGCCATTTCAGTGGGGGATTCTGCATCAGCAGTACTGGCAGAGAGCCTTGCTACTCCTTCGCCAAAGTCTAAAGTCAACAGTTTAAATTGCTGCACGTTAGGAGATCTGCGTATCTAAAATTACAGGAAATGCGTTGGCTTTCCCCTAGATCCAGGCTCACATCATTTTGCTCAAGTTCTTTTTTAACTTTTTTTGCAGGGTCCATGTTAGTGCCAGTGAGTCCTATAACAAAACACACCTTCATGCAAAACAGTTGCTGTTCCTTCTAAACCAAATTTGGCACATGCACGAGTGTATGTCTGTGTAAAAGGTAACAGGAGTGGTATAAAAAAAATACATTACACATTGAAAACAGCTCTCTATTCAAACAAGGAATAAAACTGCTTTGGTTAGAACCTAAGCATTCATTGCTACAGTTAAAACAAAATTAACTGACTACTTCAGCACTGTAATTCAAGACAGAAGAGGTTTACATGAAACTGGAAGTCCTCCTATTCCAATTCATTCCATATTACTTGGCTGTAATAGCTTCTTGAAATCCCCACATCATACTGCCTCTGGAGTCTGAGATCTCTAACGGATCTTTGCATCATAAAATTAAATGAGAAATGGTTTCATGGTATATATGTACCATAATGTGGCACTACTATGGCAGCACAACAGCTTATGGATTTAAGGGTAATTATGAAAACAAGAGAGAGTTGAAAATCAGGCATAGTCATTACCCTTGCTCCCATGAACCTGTCTTTCAGCACAATCCAAGAAAGCAAGAAGACAAAAGCTTTGTTACAACAGAACAGAGCAGAGACATCTGTGGCTGTCAGCTTCTTTAAAGCCAGTAAGTACAGGTAGTTAGTCAAAGTCCACAGAATAGAAAAGGGAGCAGTCCTTTTAAGAAAGAGTTTCAGCGTCAGACCATCTTCACCAAAAATCCGACTGCATTCCCTATGAAAAGAAAAGAGTATAAAGCTCAGCTAGGATTTTCCTTAGCAGTCACTCCAGCACTGCAAACATTCATTAGACTTTTATCTCATTCAATTAAGTGCTTTTCCTAACTGCTCTGCACACCCGTAAGAATTGTTTAATTCAGATAGAGCAAATAACCCACAATCTCCTTAAAATGGCAATTTCACAAATAGAAAAGAAGTAACTTACCTGGAATAATCACACTCTGGGCAACAATAATCCCAGGGACTCACACACGGAAATGAAGGTTATCTGACAGTTCTCAGACTCTGCCTTCGAGGCCATGAACTGAGGGATTAGAACCGCTGGTTTTTCTCTGGAGCTTGACAATTTCTTCCTGCTTTGCTCCAAAACCTGATTTGATTCTTGTTGAAATATATTCTGACATATGGCCAAGTAAAGCTTTTAAAATTGCCTAAAAATACTCAAAAATAGTGCTGGATGCATCACCATGGTGGGAACGTGAGCCACCAGCCAGAGGGACTGAGCCAGTCAAGCAAGAGTGGAAGAAAAGGAAGGAAAGGGGAGGGGAGGGTATTTACCAGCTTTAGTTTATCATACAGTGAAAAGTTCTGTCGCTTCTTTGTAGACAAAACTGCAAACGACATCTCTAGTTTCCCAAACGCTGTGTCACACACAGCTTGAGTTGTTTGTTTCTTAGGATTTCATGAAAGGGAAAGGTGAGCTCAGAAGACACAGCTTCTGGGAACAGCACTCCTGTGCAAAGTGGTACTTATGTGGACTAAGAGAAGACCAAGTACTTGAATACGCAGCTTGACTGAAGGCCCATCACCACACCCCTCCTGAAACATCGTGACCTTTCCCAAACTGGGAAGGATGATTTTTTAGCAACTCCCCTGTCTGTATTCACGGTTAAAGGGATTTCTTGAGATATTCCCAGTACTCTTCATTTCTTGACACCTCAGGCTCTCTGCCACCTCTAAAACGTGAGAGGTCCCCACACAACCAAAACGCCAGTGGAGGGGACCAAGGTACCATCAAACCACAACGCGTCCTTACAAAGCAACATCAAGGGACTAATCGAAATGTCAAGAGGCCTCAGGGCCCCAGAATGTTCACAGCCAAATATGGCTGTGGTTGGATGATTGCTAAAACACTAGTTCTGTAGAACTAATTAGTAACTTCCAAGAATGCGCTGCAATGTGAAGTCAAAACCACTTGTGATTTGGGGGTGGTGGTGGCAGTAATAATTATCCTGATTTGGCTTTGCCTTTGCAGACAGAATAATTTTCAGTTCTCCTAAAGCACTTTTAGTAATTCTGGGGAATTCTGCTGTTAAAAATATTGTGGTTTATTACTACTAGGAATGGAAACTAGCACTCTTGTTTCAAGGAAAGTGGAACAATAACATCTATGTAATACATGGAATCAACTATGTCTTACTTAATAAACATTCATTCCCTGCTGCCACTAAATGACCTGGGGTACAAAGCAGCCATTCCTGGCAATAATAAATTCCTTTCTCAAACTCTGTGCCAAGGTCTCCACCAAGTTAATGCTCAGGCTGGCAGATCTGCTAATTATCTCCTTCATTCTGGTTGACCTAGATGTTCTCAGATGAGAGACTGTCTCTGATGATAGGGACAGAAATGTTATACATGGAAAGAGAACAGCTAGTACTGTGTATCATTTATCTGAGATGCAAAGCAAATATTCAATGAAGCATATAAATTAATGCTAATGTTTGCCTGTAGGCTTTTGTATCACTGATTTCAGCAGGAGTTAGAGGGGTTGAGTTTCCATGTCTGAGAATGGATTCATTGGCAGCACAGACTCAACAGTTTGTTGACATGCAGATTGAGTAGGTTATGTTTAAAAGATGTTTTATTCCCCATGAGACTCGGGCAGATGCAGAGGATGTCTGAGCTCTGACTATGTCTCGCTTTAAGACAGGTGACCTCTGACCTGCATGCACCGTGGCTGTGTCACCATTACATGACATGAGATGCCTGGTCTCCTGGCAAGAACAGATCTGCATTATGAACTACAGACCTGTACAGAGCCTGCTCCCTCCAGCCCAGTGGGAATTCTGCCATGGCTTTTGATGCACGACTGGATCATTACACGGTTGTAAATCCAACCTGTCTCCGATGCTGTCAGGATCTGTCTTAGGTGAAACAAGCTTGTGCAGTGTTAAAACAAGAGGGAAAGGTGCTCGGGGTGCTTACAGTAAAGCAGGGCACAGTTAAGTACCCGACTGCTATGCTGATAGCGTACGAAGGCAACAGCGAAACCATCCAAGCACGTCACTCTGCTGGAGTCTGCAAGGCAGCAGGAAAAGCTCTTCTACAAATGTGCCATGGGAAATTATACCCCTGTCATCCAACGTGGCCCCGCCACTCCCAGGGAGATGCTGGAAATAAGCCCAGTGCTTCTGCCCCTCCATCCACAGGGATGGCGGGTGGCTTCCAAAGCCAGAGCAGGAGAGGTGTGTGCCAAAATGGATCAGGTTGTGTTGTTCTGTGGATCTCTGAGATGTCTGCACACAGACAAACTCAGAGCAGAGCCGGGAGGATGGAGTCTGAAGTACCCTGACTGTGACTCCTCAGAACGAGGAAGCCTCAGTGATTATTACATTATTCTGAGATGGACTCTGTGAGCTGGTCAACTATTTGGGAGAGGCATTTGTGGCAACACTGCAAGTTCACTTATCTCTGAGATCCAGAAGTGGTAGGAGGGACGAGCACAGATTCACAGCTCGGAAAATAAATCTGGAAACACTTCACAGGCCCCAGGCAATGGACTGTTTAAGCAGATGGAAGAGCTTCCATCACACACAGCAGTGTACAATGACCAGACAAAACCAGGGTCAGCAATTCCTCACCTCTCAATTAAAAATAACCAAGCAAAGACTGGTGACAGGGTTGTGCTGTGCGAGACAGAGACCTGATGAATTCACCTCTGTGCCCAGGAGAACTCCATGAATAATGCTCAGTGAATGAGGAGACAGGAAGAAAACTTTATTTTCCCAGTCGTGGAAGAAAACTTCATTTTCATGGCTACAGCAGATTGCCTCGGGCTTTGTGAGGGCTGGTTGCTCAGTGGTTAACTCAGCCTCTTTGGCATGCAACTAAAATTAAACCTGCAGGAGCCATCAGACATGACAGTGATTAAAACCCAGGGCTCAGGAGAGAGGGCTCCATGGATAGTATCTGTAGGCTGTTGACTTAAAGGCAAAGACATATCTAAGGGCAGCTGACCCTGAAACTATGACAGAAACTGTTTCCAAATGCACAAGAAGTCTATTTAAAACTTGCCCTCTAACATAAATAGCTCTTTTTATTTGCAGGTAGCCCTCAGCCATCAGCTCTGGGCAGTGTGCCATGCTCTCAGGAATTACAACACCTCAGGCAGTCGTGTAGCTTTGCCTTTGGCACCCACTAAATAGCTTGTGTCGCCTTGTAGTTATTCTGATGGCAGCCTCTGCAGAAGAATGGGTTTATTCACCCCTGGCCCACGGCAGGCTCTGGAGTGTAATGCAGCAGCTGGTTTTAAAACAGCTTGCAGAATAAAATGGAGCTAACAGCCGCTACCTGGGGTAACGTGAATACGGCGAATGTAATTACATCACCCAGATTAAAATCTGGCAAGGCCACCAGTGACATTAGGATGGCAAGAAGCACCGCAGGACCTTTTGTGAGCAAGTTGTTACTATGTCATTTGGTCCTTCTATCTAAATGATGGCATCTGCTGCAATAAAATACATTCCAGCTCCATTTCAGGAGATAGACACCAAACAGAGTAATGGTGGTTAAGCAATTGGTGAATTTTTTTCCATGACTGACTGAGCCTGAATATTAAGAAAGAGCCTGGACAGCTGTATTTGTCTGCTCAAGAGCTGGAGCAAAATCAAAGGGAATTATGCATTAAATTCTCACACAAGTAGTGTCTGGCTTGGGGGCAGCACCATGCGAATGCTGTCTCCCAGCAGGAATGGTCCAAGGGAAGCCCGGGTTTTGTGTTGCTGGTCTTCCTCCCTACTGCTGAGCCATCTGGGGCTGGAGAAGCTTCAGGAAACAGAGATCCTCGTCTCTCCTCTGAAAAGCCCTTTGCAGCAAAGATCTAGATCTTCAGTGCTATTCCAGAAGTGGCTGAGGAAGCTGGACTGAGCTACTGCTGCAACACAGACGGTGATTTGTAGGTGACAAACTTGCAGATGACAGATGAAAGCAAATATCAGCCAGTAACGGCTCTGTTTTTACTTCAAGTGCTGCTCACATCTTGTTACCCTTCTTGCTAGAAAAACAACTCTTCGCAATGTGTTCATAATTATTAAACCTGCACCTACCAACACTCTTCTGAGCCCGTGCCTCAAGGCTGCAGAACACCTGTAGGACTAATCTCAGCTAGTACATCGTGGATATTCTGGCAGAAAGCTGCTGAATGTCACAGTGTTTGTCTTAAGAAGCGAGATGGCGGATGGGGAGGCAAAATGTACTGACACTGAAAAGATCATCCACCTACTGCAAATCCTAACTCTATTAAGATCCTACACCAAGTCTGTGCAGTGTCTTCTGCTGTGGTAAATACTGGCAGGATTAGATTTCCACTGTTGAGCTTACTGAGCTTCAGCTCATTTTATTCACTGCTAACACACGCAGTTTCAAGCTCTTTATGTGGGAAGTAACTTTAATCTACAATACTGAGGGGATACCACGAGCTGCATCTTCTGCCTCAAGACAACCAAGACACTTTACTTTATGCAGCAGGGAGTTCATAACCTTGAGTTATTATTTTTATTATTATTATTTTCTAAGACCACGACATTTATCTCTCAGGTAAAGTGTGAAAGCTAAGAAATAGACAATACACAATCTCAAAAACTACAAACCTTTCAGAAAGCCAATCTAAAGTTGAAGATCAAGAACTTCTATCCTCCCAGGTGGGATCTATTAAAGGAACAGTGGCTTTGCCAGCCTGGGGCAGCACTCAGCAAGTCACTGGCATGATCACTCATCTCTGCCAAGTTACCAGAGATACTGTTTCTTCTGATCTGCTGGACAAAATGTCAGATGTCTTTAAAGCATCTAGAGAGTAATCACCTTCTCCCGAAACAAAAAGACACGTCACCTCTGGACCCTGAGGTAGGCCTGGAATTGCTAGAGGATGGGCTTTATGGAGCAGAAATAAAACCAGCACATGAAGCAAGAAGAAAACTTACAAAATGTAATAAAAAGCCCTGTTACAGGAACAGCATTAAGAACTCAAACGAAACAATTACACAAACAATTGATCTAGCTTTGAAAAGAACCCTCTTCTGGGTAGGAGGCTGGGTTAAATGACCTCCAAAGATCCTTCCCAAACTAAATCTGTCTATAACTCCCTGAATTTAAAAACTACAAATGGATGTTTTTCAGTTCTTTAAGCCATCAGAAAATCAAGTGCTCATCCTGAGAAGATGTCCATTCACACACCCAGACTGAAAGATCTGGCTTTTAACATGTTGCAGATGAAGTAGCTGGTCCTCATCGTAAAGTCAGTATTTGCCAAGCAGTCACCCCCTCCCTGGGATGTGAGTTCCTGAGATACACGGGGTAGGAAATACCCTGGGAGGATGCCTTTCCATTGGCCCATCAGCTCTAACACCGGTTTCCTCTTTCCACATAGTCACAAACCTACTTCACATCTCCAGAAATTCCTCTGGGCGCATAACCATGTGTCCTTATACTTTAAAACCTGAACTGCTAACAGCTTGGGAAATGTATCAATTATTTAAGCATACTTATGCATTGCCACAAGCGCTTTGCCTAAAACCTTGCTCTGATGGCTACATAATCAACCGACTAACTGCAGAGGATCTATCTGCAGGGATATTTATTCACACCTTCTTCCTTTTCCGCCGTGCGTTTGATATTACTTTTGCCCTGTACCCAGAAGCCAAAGTGACACTGTTAATGTTCCCACAAATACTCCAGCAAGATGCTGAATGAAGGCATCATTAACGTACAAAGCACCGGGGTTTTCAGAGAAGCAGTTAATTAAGTGCAACGGTTCAATTTCAGTCACGCTGATTTAACAGAAATGATAATTTAGGGCCAAATTCCATCCCGGATCCTGGCAAAAGCAGCCAAGGGAAGAGTTTGGCCCTGCTATATTCTAGCCTGACAGTCACAAATTGAATTCCCTGTGTGCTCCAGGACAGCTGTGCTGAACCCCCTGCCAGCGAGAACTAGGTACAGACACACGCTGGTTAATACCCTGCAGAACAGACGGTTCTGCTGAAGTCAGTGAGAATGTTTTCAAAGCAAGTCTGCACTGGAGTAACAAAACTGATACCAGCTCAAAATTATGCTGTGAATTTCTTCCCTCCATGGGCAAGGTGTGTAACCCCTTGGCAAGCTGAATTCAGTTCCATCCTTTAAAGCAGCTTCTAGATCACTGTCAGATCAGTAGAATAATGGAAGTGGAGGAGGAAC